>PVIY010027660.1:0-33881 GCA_004026745.1 Myrmecophaga tridactyla
ATTCAGGTCTTTTCAAGAGAAATGGGAAAGCCGGATTCATACGTGAGATATCAAGAATTTTTAAAATTTGCAACTCATGCAGTAACACACACACACAAACCTGAAACTGCCCACTCTGAATTGTTTCAATCCTACTTCACAAAATCTCGGCCAGCCTCTCCAGGAACATCTACTAATTACATCCCCTTATCCCATATTGTCGACGCCTTTTTCCAACATGAAAAAGTTAGAATGGGCATAGCCCACATACCCTTAAAGATTGGGAGAAGGATCAAGGGAGAAGGGGCAATTATAACAGAGAAGATAGGATTTAACAAATGAGTATGACTGCTGAGTCATTATATTGATATTTCTTCTAGTTTCCAGTGTCTTGGAGCAGCTAGAAGGAAAAACCTGAAATGATGGAACTGTAACCCATACCAAATCTGAAATCTGTTCTATAACTACTTGTTACAATGCACTTTGAAATTTATTGCTTTGTTTTTTAATATGTCATATTTCACAATAAAAATGTTAAAAAAAAAAAAAGATCTCTGTTTTGCACAGGCAGGACCTTCTTTTTAAATTCTAGCCCAACATCTTTGCCATTTTCTCCTGGAGTTGCTTTGCTTCTACAGCCTTCCACCCAGCTGTATCAATCAGCCAAATTTTCACACTTAACCATACCCATCCATAGAGGCAAATTTTCACACTTTACCTTACATATGCAACTCTCATACCAGAAAGCATCCCAGGGTCTTAGAAGTTTAAGGGACTTTAGAGTTCAACTACTCAAATTCCTACCTGTTGGCATAGCCTTGATGGCATTCCTGAAAGGAGATTGAGTAGCCACTGCTTGAATACTTTCAGTGATGGGGAACTCATCACCTTCTAAGGCCACCATTCCATTTTTGTACAGCTCTAGTTATTGAACATTTCTTCCTTCAAGAGCTTGTCTCCCTTCCTGTAAGAGTCTGATTACTACCTTCTGAGACACTAAGTCAGTCTAATGCTTCCTTCCTTCTGGTAGTCCTACATATATTTATGTAGCTCTCCTTCCCCCCCACCCCCAAGTGTTTTCTTTCTCAGGTAAAACATTCCCAGCTCCTTCCTTCATTCTTCAGATGACTTGATTTGCATATCACTTATCTTTGAGGGCAGGGACATGAATTTCCATCTTTGTATTCCCAGCACCCAGCTCCAGGTTGAAGATATATTTTTGGAATGATTAGAAATGCCTCAGATGATTAGAAAATGGGATACAGAGAACTGAATGCAAAACTCCACTTGTGGCCAATCAGTTCAGTCCCATGGGACCATCTGCTGCTTTGTTTGACCCTCTAACATAGGTGTATTTGTCATGCACTTATGATCTGCTTTGTGGGTTTTCATTTGTTTGTTTGTTCCTTTGGTTTCTTTTACCAGCTGCATCCACTACTGACTAATACTGGGCCTTCTGTTGACTAGAACTGCTAGGTGATTTTCACAAGAGCTGCTTTGTGCTCAGTTCCCCTGTACTCTCTGGGGGCACCTGGGTATTTGAACCTCAAAGTCGAAGTTCATATTTATCCCTTTTCAATTTCACCAGCCCAGCATTCCAATGTGTTGGGTCACTGAATCCTAATTTTGTCATTCTACTTGTCAATCCCCTTCTTTGTGTCTTCTGCCATTTTGCCACCTCTGTGCCTTTGTCCTTTTTCTGTAGGCAAAAATGTTTTAAAAAAATAGTCAAAAGAAAAGACCAAAGACAGAGCCCTGTGGCATACCACCAGAGACTTCCCTCAGAGGTGGACTGCGCCTTTGAATAAGAACTCTGGGGATGGTTTCTGAAGCATTTCTTAGTACTCCATATTAGATTATTAGATTAGATTTTATATCCAAGTGTGTTTTTTTATGGAAGGGTATATTCTTATTAACATTTGGTGCTTTTTGAAACAATTCCAGTCCTTCTTGCCGAAATGAAAATCCATCCATATCATCTGGGATTGGCTCCTCTAACCTGAGCTGGAAAAGCCCCCCAATGCCTCCGGAGCCCTGCCTTGCTCATCTCTCCAGGGAATCTGGTCCTTTTGAGGATATGCTCCCTTCAACATTGCAGGAGGTCTTATCCCCTACAGTCTTTTTTTATGAGGAGTCCTCTAAGGATTTGAAATATCTCTGTGATAGCCCCCCAAGGCTGCTATTGGATTTTGAGCTTTCTCTTGCAATACATTTTCCCCTTCCCCTCCATCATGAAGTCTGCACCTCTGGGCTTGTGACATCTGCCAGGTCTCACCCGGACCTGCAGGCCACTCCAGCCCAACATCTTCCATGGCACCCACAGTTCCTACTTGGTTGCTCCACCATCAGCTCATCTTGGCTTGCTCAGAGCAGAAGTCATTATTTACCCTCCTCAATTTAGATGAGCGTCCCCTCCCCAGTTTTCTGGTTCAGTAAAAAGAACCGTAAGCATTCCAAATATCCCAGGTTCAGGCCTGGAACTTACTTCTGTCTTCTCTGGTCGAATCCTGCTGGTCACTTCCTTAACCTGTCCCCCAAGTCTGCTCATTGCTAACACCCCAGGAAGCCCCTGGTCTAGTACCATGCCCGAGCTAGAACAGCCTCCCTGTTGTCTCCCACATCTGTAATTATAATCTATAATCTATAAGACCTCAGACTGACCATCCTCAACCACATAGAGAGCCATCCTCTAGCCTTTCGATTTAGTATTCCAGTTTCACCTTTCCTTTCCTTCCCTTTCCTGCTCCCCAGCACAGGCCTTAGGCTTTGTATCACTCTGGTTCCTTCCTTCCCCTCATTCCTTGCTCACCTGCCTCACCTCTCCTCTCCATCAATATAAGCCTTCCTTTAAAGCTAAAATCTGCTCAGGATGTCCCACTGCTCAAATGCCTCGTACGGGTCTCCCCTGCTCTTAGGATAATTTCCAAGCTCTTTGATATGGCTGACGAGGTCTTCCAGGATTTTCAAGCCTCATCAGTCATTTCTCCTTCATTTGCTCTGAAGGCACAAGTCATAACAAGCTACTGAAATTCCACTAACCCACCACGCTCCCTTGCGTCTTCCTGCCTTTGCATACACCGCCCCTCTGTCTGGAAAAGTTGTCCCTTCTTATTTGCCCTGTCAACTCCTACTTGTGCTTTAGGGCCCAGATTGGTCATGCCTCACCTGTGGACACCCCCTGGCCAGGCCACGTGTCCCTGTGCTCATCTTGGTGAGGACGCCTCCCCTTGGCGAAGCCATTGCCCATGTATTCCTCTGTCTAGGCCATTCAACTGTGAGCTGCTTGAGGTCAGGACAAATGTCCTACTCACTCCGTCCACAGCCCCTAGCGAGGGGCCCAGCGTAAATCAGATATTCAAACATCGGCTGAATTCATTCTTACAACAAATATTTGTGGAGCATCTGTGCTGGGCCTGGCACTGTTACAGGTGCTGGTGATACAACAGGGGAGCAAAAAAGGCCCTGCTTTTGGTGAGCTTTGCATTCTACTCTGTTGAATGGCTGGAAGAATGTATGAATGAATAAATAAATGCATAAAGGAATGAATGCATGAAAGACATTTCAGTTCAGGTCCTACCTTAATGTCACACTTACTCAAATCCCACCTTAAATGTAGTGAGCATGGTGTCAAGTCTGTTGTCTTCTATCTTTAATTTTAGTAAGTCAATGACTAGGAGTTCGACCGCAGTTCTTTATGCCTCTGAGACGTCAGCTAGCACAGCGCTGGGGAATGCAGAAACCCTGGCCGGTTGAGTCACCTCAACCCGGGAGTGGCCCCTAACTGGGATCCATTTAGCAGGTGGAGAAACTTTGCGTTAGAGAATGGAAATGACTCAGGGTCTGAGAGGATGGTGGAGCTTCTTCTCACCATGACACCCTTTTTATCTTAGAAGGTTAAGGGGCATGTTTCTCCGCAAAGACCTCCAACTGTACATATGCCCTTCCTATTTTTCCCTTATCAACTCAGGGAAACGTTCCCTTGAATAACAATCCTGTCTCCTATCCATTTGTCCAACTTCCAGGACACCTTTCTCCAGAGAATATTTTCAGAATTACTGTGTTCATGGATAATTTTGCTTCTCCACTTAGAGCAGTTTCCCATGCTTCACTCACCTTCAAGATTTTGCCCCAGATCCATATCTCCAATAGCACTATTTACTTAATATTTTTTCCTTCAATTAAAAAAATGAAGCTGTAAATAAATACAAGTTAAAAGTTCTTTATACTAAGAAAACTTTACACTGTCACTATGAATGGGCTCCCTTAGGTGGGACATGGTCTCATGGGTCATAAATAGGAGGTAACTATAAAAATAAATGAATAACTATTAAAAATAAAATATTTAGCCTTGTACCACCTAAAATGGTCATTGTCGGCGGTATACACATGACACATTTGGGAACATGGAATTTGATTTCAAAGCTCTGATTCTCAAGCCTGGATGTACATTCAGATCATCTGGTGTGCTTTCAAAAGTACTGATGCCTGAGCCTCACCCTCCAGGACTGATTTATTTGATTTGCCTGTGGGACTCGTGCAGCGGCATTTTTCAAGTGCCCCAGGAAGTTCAAATCTGCAGTGGCGGTTGAGAAGCAGCGCTGCCACCCGGCCGTTCTCAAGGGGCAGTCCCAGGACCAGCCATCCCAGCACCCCCTGGGAACTCGTTAGAAATGCAGATTCTCGGGCCTACCCCAGATCTACCGAATGGGAAATCTGGATTCCCAGGGAGCTGTGTTTTTCTGCCCGTCCCCCAGGCGATTCGGTGTGCACTAGAGTTTGGGAACCCCAGCTCCAAACCACGCGGCCCGGGGCAAGCTCTTAGAGCCCGTGGCGGGGTGCAGCTGGCGTCCCCAAGGAGGGGCTTGGGCGAGATCCTCTTGGCTCTGAAGTCTCCTGGGGCGCCCCTGTCCCACCCCAGCCTTCCGCGAGGCGAAAGGTGAACAGTGCAGACCCCAGGGCGGCACTGCCCTCCCCGCCTCGCCCAGGAGCCGGGGGCGGTGGAGGGACGGTCCCCGCGCTGTGCAGCTAAGTTACCTGTCTTTAAAGTCCTCGGCTCCCGCCTGGATGCTCTCCGTGTGCAGCACGCGCCGGGCGTTCTCCAGTACGGCCTCGCCCACCTAGAGCAATCACACACAGCGCAGAGGCAAGGTCACCGGGCGCCACCGTCACTCACTCCCCACCGTCACTCACCACCGGGAACCGGGGCACAGGAAAGCACCCCCAGTTCCGAGGCGCTGGCTCGCTTAGAACAACCTTCTCACAGCAATTAGCTGTACAATTAAAAAAAAAAAAAGTGTTGCCTCAAAAATGAGAGGGACCAAATAAGTGAACAATAGCTCAGCATAAAATGTTTCTTCTATGCTGTGAGGTGGGGTCACATTTCATTCTTTTTCCATGTGAGTACCCCCTTATTGCAGCACCATTTGTTGAATTTTGGGGTTGGTTTGCTTGCTTGGGAAGCGCATAGGCCGGGAATTGAACCCTGGCCTCCCTCATGGCAGGCTGTTCTACCACTGAACTGCCCTTGCAGCCCCAAATTGTGTATTTCTTTCAAGAGCTTTTTGGGTTGGAGTTTTGGGACAAAGCGATTATTCACAAGCAGACTTTTTCTTAGCCTCTGCCTCCGATAAGAGTTTTGCCTCTCCAGGGAGAATTTTTCTGCCCCCTAAGTAAAGAAGTCTCACTGGCTTTACTTAGCGACTCCTGACATTTTCATGTCCTGGATGCCTTGGAAAGTGGATGAAATCTGTCCAGGGGTGCAGTTCAATAGAACTTTCTGTGACGATGGAAATTGTCTGCATCTGCCCTGTGCAACAGCACTTGAAATGTGGCTAGGGCAACCGAGGAACTGATATAATTTCATTAATGCAAAATTAAAGAACTGTGCCTGGCCAGTGGCTGTTGCATTACAGCGTACCCTAGAAAGCCTCCTGCCCACAAAGCCACGTGTGACCCTAAGTCTGGTACACACATTTCAGGGTGTTCAGGCAACTTCTGGGAGGGTTTTTCAAACTTGACTCCTCAAAACCCTCATGGCTTCCCCACATATGTGACTTTCCCATAAGCTTTAGTTTAGGGGAAAAGAAAAGGAGTTACTCTTACAGAAGGATACAAGTCATGTTTGAAGCTATGATTGGGCCTTTATGCTTTGATGGGAGTGAGTTACAAGTTCTTTATTGACAGGAGAGGGAACTTCAGGTCCCAGGTCAGAGATAGGAGTGAGATGGGAAAGAACTCGGTGAGGGAGAGTCCCCAGCCTTTCCTGTCCCTCTGTCACTAGTTGAAAACAGACAAACAAAAAACGGCAAAACAGATGACCTCACAGGAACAAGGGGAGAACACACTCACGTCTCCTGCCCTGGCTGGGGCACGGTCCCCTCTCTCCCCTTCCCCCCATGTCATGATGGCCTGTCCCCAAGGCCAGCTCCTTGTTTGCTGACAGGTCCTGCTTTAGTTCACTAAGGCTGCAGAGGTGCACCATACCAGAAGTGGGCTGGCTTTAACAATGGGGATTTATTACTTTACGAGCTTACAGTTCTGAGGCCTTGAAAATGTCCAAATCAAGGCATCAACGGGCCACCTGGAGACCCTGGACCTGCTCACGGCGGGCTCCCGCCCCCAGGAATGGATCAGCTTTAAGCAATGACCTTTTCTGGGGTCCATCATAGCTTCCAACCAACACCGTCCCCAAGGCCTGGGGTGGGGCAGGCGTCCGATAAGTCCCTGCTGAATGAATGCATAAATGAGCATGTGCGTGAAGCAGCCGAGTGACCACGGGCGAGCAGTCCCCAACCTGTCCCCGGACCAGGCCCGAGTCACTGCCCCGCAGGGTCCTAGCGGGGCACAGGGGCTGAGGCCTCCCTGAGGCTGTGCGTTGGCTGCTCTGGCCCAGCTCGCTCTAAGCCAGCCCCCTGACCTCAGCAACGGCTTTTTTAAAAATTTTAATTGATTTATTTTTCATGTTTGTTTTGGGAAATATCCACAGCTTCCAGTCCAGCCATATTATATAATCAATGGCTCACAAAATCATCACACAGCTGTGCATTCTTCACCATGGTCATTTCTGGAACACTGCAGCAATGGCATTTTGCAGGGGACTAATCTGAGGCCCAGGCAATCACCCCGCTGGATTTTTCACGGTCACGCCTGAGGCAGATCTTGCACTCTAGTCCAGATTGTGGGCTCGGGGAGACAGCGTCATTTTGACCATGGCAGATGCGCGGCCTGCCGCTTGCACAGCTTGGGGACCATCTTTCCAAAAGAAGAATGAAAACTTAGTTTTCATTGCCTCGGGAGGGGCAAGTGAGGGATCTCGAAGCTGAAATTTTTCACCTTGGTACAATTTAGTTTTGTTTGTTTTTTATTCGCTTCTGCTTTGAAAACTTTGGATGCAGGAAAAGTGGGGGGAAAAAAACCTCTGGGGGGCGCTTGGGATACAGGTTTATCATGTTCAGAGTCACATAGCTCCTAAGAGGCTGGAGGCTGGCTGAAAAATGCAGTTGCCCTCCGTCCTGCCGGCCGGAGAAGCACCACCAGCATTTGGGAGTCAGTCCTTTCAGGCCTGTGTCCACATAACGCTTTGGCTTTGCTCTACCCTGCTACGATGGTTCTGGGTGTGTGATTTTGTAACATTTCCCCCAGTTTATTGCAAACTCTGTATGTATTAGAAGGTGCCTGGAGCAATATGTGCAAGAGCCAGGGAGCAAATGCCCAGAGGTGAGGTGGGGTGAGGGTCCCGGGCTTGGTACCCTTGCCTCTAGCCCCCTCTGACTTCTCACTCAGGGCTGAGAACAGGAGCCCCTTTGGGAATAATCTGGACACTCCCTGGTAGATAGGGTAGGTCTGTCTCAAATGTGTCCCGGGAGGCTCACGCTGTGCCAGGGCTGGGGGGAGCTGGGGGCCTCTCCAGCTTGAGCTGTTATTTGACAACCAGGGGTTTATTGAGCCTCCAGAGGAGGGTAATTATAGGGCCTGACTTGCCAAAGTACAGCTTGCTGGCCCGGCTTCTCCCATCTCCCTCACGGGCAGCGATCCTAAAATAAACCAGCAGGCTGCACCGCGGAGCCATAGAGACCCCTTTCGGGTTCTCCTCCAGTAGCCCCAGCTCGGGGCAGGGTGGGGGTCCTCGCTGGTGCCCATGGGACATCAGCCTCCCCCGCTGGAGAAGGCGAGAGGCCGAGGCCCAAAGTAAAGCGTGGAGCCTGCTGCGGAACAGGGAACAACTTTGTCTCGTCCTGGGAAAATATCCATTCCGTCTTCCCAGGCCTGAGAACAGGAGGGGAGGAGAGAAAGGAACTTGTATTCGCGGGACACCTCGAGCCGTGCCCGGCGGTTGGCTTGTGTGTGCGTGTGCTGGCTTGCGGCGGCTGGCTGAGAGCGGGGTGATACATTTTCAGGAATTTTGTGAGCCGGTTGTTAAACACAGCCACCCTTAAAAATGAAATTTTGCAAATTTAAAATTAAATAAATTATATTAAAAGGGATGGTAACAAGTAGAATTCATCGTCCTTTGACTATTCTCTCTGCTCTTGAGGTTCCTTGGACCTATTTCCCCTGTCTGGTGGGAACACTGGCGATATGGTGGCGTCTCTTCCCAGCTTGGCATCCAGTAACGTGCTCATAACTTGAAATCAACCATGGTGGGTGTATTTACCCCAGGGAGATTGGCAAACATTGTAAATCAGGGTCTTTCATTTTTCCCAGACAGCTGATTGTTGAGCAGTTCCCAGCTCACGGACTGTGCCTCACGCTGTAGTACTAGATACTTAACATTCGTGGCTCCATTAAATGCTCACGGACCCTCTAAAGCTGCTATCAGCACCCAATTGACAGTTGGGGATACCAAGGCCCAGAGAGCTTAAGAAAACTGCCCCAAACCACACAGCTGGGGAGTGGCAGAACCAGAATGCCAAGCTAGGTCAGTGGGACTTAAAGTGTGTATATTTTGGCACCCAGCTTTGCAGCTAAAAGGCACACTGGGATGAAGAGAGAGATGGTTGAGGAAGACCGTTTTCTGTCTTTGACACTGAAAAATGAGAACCCCTGGTTCCTACCGAGGCTGCATCGTGAAGATAAAGAGATGTTTTTCCTACCTTGTATGAGGATGCTAACCACACCAGACCAGACCAGAACAAACCACAGCAAACCAAACTAGGCCAGACCAGACCATTCCAGACCAAACCACCTTCCACTCCCAGCCCTGAGCTTTCATTTCAAAGCCTGCAAGCTGAGAGAAGCTGGGGGCAGATCTGCGGGTGCAACTTTGCGGGCTGACAGGGCTTGGGCTGCAGAGGCCTTTGTGGCCAAGCCTAGAGCAGAAAGGCCATTTGTACTTAACACTGCAAGAGGTGGGCATTTCCTGGCTGGGCCTCTCTGGGTTATGGCCAAAGTGGATGCACAGCAGAAGTGGTGTGCCCATCTCATCAACTTTTCTTTCCCAGGGGAGCGGGCAATAAAAATACCAAGTGTTAAGGGGTACCATCACTGGGCTGGTGTAAAGAATACAAGCCCAGTCGTGACCCTGGAACCGCTGCTGTCCCACATTTCGTTGGCAAAAAGTACAAACTAGTCTAATGGGCCCCCTCAGGGGTGTCCGCTAAGGCGGGCAGGCTGGCAGCTTGCCATACGATGTGACAAGAGAGGCACCAGGAGAGTCCTCTTTTCTGACTCTCTCTCCCTCTGCCCCCACCGCCACATACCGTAAGGCCGGGCTGCTGTTAAAAAGACCCACAATTGTCACAGTGGCATTAGTGTGAATTGCTATGAGAGATGAAGCAGCCTTGAGGGAAGAAGACTCAGGACCAGCAGGGTGTGATGGTGAGAGAAACGAGAGATACCTTCAAGGCATGAAATTCTGCCCAGGGACGCAGCCAGGGGTCACTGCCGGTCACAGGGTCCTTTGTGGGAGAGAAGGCACAGGAAGGGGGGAAGGGGAGGGGATGGCTGCTGGCCTGGGCCACTTTCAACTGCTCTCAGCTTGGCGTTAAGCAACTTTGATTTACTGGTCAGTGCACCTGCCCTTATCCTCCAGGTGGATCCCCCTTTAGCACACTTTATACCAGCAGTTCTCAAAGTGTGGTCTCTAGACCAGTGGTGGAGCATCACCTGGCACTCGGGAGAAATGCACATGCTCAGGCCTTACCTCAGATCTATGTATGGGAGCCTCTGGGGTGGATGCCAATGCTGGACTTTGCGAGTCACAGCTTCACACAGACCTGCCTCCAGCCTCACTCAGGCCACCCTGCTGCACCTGCAATTCCCCCCAGTCCCTGGGGCACCCGCTGCTGCCTGCCTCTCGGAGCCCTTCGTACAGCCCACCCGCCCTAGCCCTCGCTGCCTGCCCCGCTTTACAGCCCACACTGCCTGCCCCGCTTTACAGCCCACACGCCCTAGCCCTCACTGCCTGCCCCGCTTTACAGCCCCTCTCACCCATGGCTTCCTCTGGGAGCCTCTGCATTCCTTCTCGCCTTCCTTGCTTTGGGACAGGTTGCCGACCCTGTGCCGACCCTGTGCCAGGCTCTGTGCTGGCGGCAGGCGGGGCTCCAGGGGGAGGTGAGGGCATGGAGGGCGGGCCTTGGGGACAAGGACAAGGCGGTGAGACTCACTGGGACGCCACTGAGCAGTTCCAAGCAGGGCCCTGGTGGGTTCTCATCTGAGTACTAAGTAGACTCCACTGACTAGCAGGCCGGGTGGGTGGTGGAGGGCGGGGGGGATCCTGGGAAACAGTGAGGAAACTTCTGCATCGTCCAGGGAGACAGGATGGCCTCTTTAACTAGGGGCCTGAGGGAAGCTGGTAAGAAGGAGGTGGTTTGAGACACATTTGGGGAGTGGAGTGCACAGTTCTTGGTGGCAGAGATGGCGCGGGGAAAGTGAGGGTAAGGCATCCAGAGGACACCTCGGTTTTTACCCTGAGCTACTGGAAGCACGGGGGGCCTTTGCTGATTCTCCTCCTCCCACCTGGGTCAGCCCTACATCTGAATCACCCTACTTGTCCCTGCACACTGCCCCTCTCTTACCTCACTTAGCAGAAACATCCTGCCGACAGGAACACATTTCCCTCATAACCCAGCTCCTCCACTGCGCTGGTGGGACACTGTTAGGTACCCCAGAAAAGCCATGTTTTCATCCTGGTCCAATCTTGTGGGGCCAGACCTATTTTTAGGGTGGAACCTTTGATTAGATTGTTTCCATGGAGATGGGACACACCCAATTTGGGTGTGGCCTTTTGATTCGATGGGGATGTGACTCGGCTTGATTTTACTGGAGTCCTTTAAAAGGGGAGACATTTTGGAGAAACAGTTGTTTCAGAGCTGACATAGACAGAGACATTTGGAGATGCAAAAAGAAAATGCACCTCCCCCCTGGGGAAGTTGCTTAAAACCAAAAGCCAAAGGACCAGCAGATGCCAGCCATGTGCCTTCCCAGCTGTCAGAGGTGCTCTGGACCCATCAGCCTTTCTTGAGTCAAGGTATCTTTCTCTGGATGCCTTAGTTTGGACATTTTTTATGGCCTTGGAATTGTAAACAGGTAACTTAATAAACTCCCTTTTAAAAAGCTGTTCCATTTCTGGTATATTGCATTCTGGCAGCATTAACAAACTAGAGTATCCAGTCACCAGCTCGGGCCAGTTACTCAGGGTAAGTAACTCTAAGCTTTGGTTTCCTCAACCATAAAAAAAAGATAATAATACTCCCATCTTCCCTATATATAATAATACTTCCCTATAGGCAGTTGTGATAATTGAGCAGATGAATATAAAGCACTTAGCAGACTGCCTGGCACAGGGTAGGCATTCCACGAATAGTGGCCCTAATTATTACTGCTATTTGCCTTTGTACTGAGCAGCTAAATGAATGTCAAATTGAATTTGATGGGCTTGTGCATCTGGCACTGGTCTTGCCCTGCTTTTCTGGAACGCATGTGCTGTACAATGAAGACTTCCACCAATGGCTTGTTATTTTTTTCTTTCAGTCTCTGCTGTCATGGTCAGTTGAGAAGCCCAGATCACTGGTGCTGTGAGGAAGAGGGTTGGATCTCTTCCTACTGCTGCCCTCACTGTGGATGTAGTGGAGCAGGCAGTGGCAGGCGAGGAACAGACCATTAATTGTGTTTAAAAGGCAAGGACGAACAGCATTTTTAAAAAGGGTTATCATTTCAGCCCCAGGGAATTATTAATCGTTTAGCTGGAGTTGAAAATATTGGCATCCTGGCAGCTAGAGCTGCAGGCTTGGGGAGGAGGTGGAAAAGGCTGGGCACTTGGGAAATTAACCTCTGCTGGTGTTGTGGCAAGATGCAAGACTCCCTTTGGAAACTCTTTGCACATTTAGGAGGGATACTGAGGATGATTTGCTTGAGCAAGAAATGAACGAGATCATTATCTGTCTCTGGCACCCAGTGATAGTTCTTATCAAAATGGCAAAGATGGAAGATCATGGCTACCAAGCCCAAGAGATGCTTCTCTGCTGTCTTCTTGACCCCCCAGCAGCCTTTGTGAAAGACATGCTTTTCTCTGTCCTGGCTTCTATGAAAGCCTGCTCTTCCTCCTGCTTCATTGACATTCTTTCTCCATCTCCTTCATTGGGTCCTTCTCTCTTTAGCTGACCTCTAAATTCCAGAGTTTCTCAGGATTGGGTCTTGGAGCTTCTTTTTTTAATCTGCACTTTCTTTTCTGAAGTGATTGTGACCTGATCTATTCCCGTGGATTTAAGTACCGTGAATGTGCTGTCTCCATGCTCTCCATCTTTACCAGGTGACTTCTTACTCATCCTGCAAAGCCCGGCTACCTCCAGGCTGGGCCTGTCAGCCTCTGCAGTCCCTACATCCCTGAGGGTCTATCCAAATCACAGGAGCGGTCATGCGGTATTTTATTCTGCCCTTGGTCTGTCTTTCTCCACACTGACCTGTGTGCTCATCGAGACAGGGACAGTCTTTCATTTCTGCCTCTTCAGTACCAAAGCCAGAGCACATAGTAGGTGCTCAATAAATGTTTGTTAACAAAGCAAAGCAGGCTAGCTGAAGAGAGCAAACTCACATACAACCATGACAAACATACAAGGCAAAACGTGATTAGATGTGTGGAACTAAGTATGAGATGCCTGAAGACTCAAGTTTTAGGACCAAACTTTTTATAAAACCCTAAATGGAAGCAACCAAACAAATCCCAAACCCAGACATTTTTTAAAGCACTTACTACATATTAAGCCCTTGCATTAGCCCTTCACCAGCATGAAGGTATAATAATCCCTGCAGTTACCCAATGCAACAGGTTATGCAAAAATGGGCATACATTATTTATGCCCATTACACAGATGAGGAAGCTGAGGCTCAAGAGTTGAAATAAACTGCACGCAGTACTAAGTGGCCTAGCTAGAATCAAAACCCACAGCCCATGCTCTTTTTTTCTTCGTAAAAACTTTTACTACAGGAAGTTTCAACAATATATAAAGGTAGCGAGATAAGAAAAATGACCTCCTCTACTCATCACCCCATTTCAAAATTATAATCTCATGGCTAATTTTTAAAATCTCTATACCCACCTCTGAGATTATTATGCAGTCAATCCTAGACAATATATCACTTCATCTGTAAATATTTCAGTAGCCCATGATCTCTTTGTTTGTAATTCTTAAATTTCAATTTAAAAAATTATCAAAGTAATACACATACTTGGCTAAAAAAATTAAGCAGTACTGAAGATCTTACAAAGAAAACTATTTCCCTGCCCCACCATTTCCTATCCCGATGTCCTCCTCCTTAGCATTTGCTTTTCATTTGTATTTCTACATATCTGCTTTTTTCTTGAGTTATGAGCTACAGCCCTCTTGATTGACTTTCCAGCATGGCAGATGCAGATTTCCGTCACTCACGCTCACTGCCCTGTCCCATTATTGCTATCTTGGTAACTTTAAATAATCTTGCTATACCAACTTGTACTCACTCTCTCCCTTATAATCACAGATGTTTAATTTTCTAAGGCCTAAAGGGAAGATAGATAACAGTTTAATTACTAAATACTACTGATGCCTCTGTGAAATATTAATCTTTTCTGCTAAGAATTACGATGTAGATACCCTGGGCTCTCAGAAGCTATGGGCGGGTAGCCAGACTGCTGTCTTATTTTGCAACTGAGCGTCCTTAAGCCTGCAGAATATGTTATTTGATTATTTTTCATGATGCTACCTTTTCCAGGTAGCCCTGCCAAACTCATGTTCAACCATCTAGCCTTACCACCCGTGTTTGAATCGTGATGCTAACATTAACATTTCAGTTTGTAAAACGGGGACGTTTTATCGTGATGGTACCAGGCACACAGAACCCCCTTAATAGATGTTTGTTAAATGAATGAATACGTGATAAACATGTCAAGTACCGAACATATGAAACAACAATGAGAAACCAATTCGCAAGCATCAGATTGGCAAACCTTCTAGTATTACAGTAAGTACCAGGGGAGGTGAGGCTGGGAAGAAAGCAGAGTGATCACACGTGTGTGTGTGTGTGTGTGTGTGTGTGTGTGCACGCGCACGGGCGCCAGCGGGGGGCTGGGGGTGCAGGGGTGTGAATCAGTTTTACCACTTTGGAGAGCAATTTGGCAGTGCCATGTAAAAGGTGAAGACAGTCACAAACTTTGACCCAGTCTTTTCCATCTTAAGTACTAACCCAGAGAAGGATTAATCCTAAGTTTTAATATAAGAAATAACTATATCTTATAAAGGGCAGGGTTGCAAATATTTTAGGCTTTGCAGACCACACGGTCTTTGCCAAAACTATGCAACTCTGCCATTATAGCATTAAAGCAGTGCAGATGATTTGTACACAAATATGTGTGGCTGTGTTCCGATAAAACTTATTTCAAAGTACATTTTTTTTGGGGGGGGTGCATGGTCCGGGAATCGAACCCGGGTCTCCTGCATGGAAGGCAGGGATTCTAGCCACTGAACCATCCATGCACCCCAATAAAACCTTCTTTATACAAACACATACAACTGTTGGGCCAGAGTTAGCACCTAGAGTTTGTTCATCCTTGACCTGGAGAAACTCTTCCATATATACATAAAAATGTTTATGCCTCCCTCCTCTTTGTGAGAGAGGAAGATTGGAAGCAACCTATATCCATCAACAGAAAATTCAACTTATGATATACATGCACACACACGTATATAAACATACATATACATATATGTAATGAAATACTATGTGGATAATCTCACAAACACTATGAGGCGTTAAGCAAGCAAATTACAGAAAGAAACAGTACGAAACAATTTAACAGAAAGTTTAGAATCATACAAAACCATCCTATAAAGGGCTTGCATGCATATGGAGTGAATGCAGAATGACCTTTGCGAGACTGATAAATGCCAAATGTGGAGCAGTGGTGACCTCTGAGGAGGGGAACTGAAGCAGGATGGGGCACAGAGGGGGTTCCAATTGTACCACTGAAATCTTTTATTTCACGCTAAAAAAAAAAACAAAGAAAAACCTCGGTAGCAAATAACACCAAAAGTTCCCACTGCTCAGTGTTGAGTGCCCTTTTAGATAATGGAAATATTTCATAATCAAGAAGAGAAATGAGGCAACAGAAACAAAGCCCACCGCAGACCGTCTCCAGCCCCTGGGTGGCCCCTGGGAGGGCCCCGGTGTCCACAGAGTGGGTCTGGCGGAGGAAGGCAGGGGAGAGGTGGGTGGGGGTGGGTGAGGGGGGAGGGGTGGGGTGGGGAGGGGAATGAGCGGTGGAGGGGAGGACAGGGCTCTGGAGTTCCAGAGCGGGCCTTGTGGAGCCGCGGGGAGCACAGACGGGGCGGGGTCGGCAGGGCCGTGGGAGAGAATGGGCAGGGCGGGGCCGTGGGGACGCGTGGGGACCGCGCCGCGGGGGTCCCGCGTGGGCACTTGGCGCGGCCGCCATAGCGCCCACCCTCCGAGAAGCATTTTGTGCTTACCGAAGAGGTTATCCCTAACTTCTGTCTCACAAGATTTGTTCCCTGGGCACTTGCCAATGTCAGAGGAATTTGTGTTGCTCGGAAATACACTTGGGACCTGTCAAGGCTTAAGCACAAACTCAAGGCGCCTTCCATATGTCAGGTGTGGCTGCTGGAGCGGATCCTGCCAACACCCGGCCCACATCACCTTGGAGTTTGTATTTTTACGTGCCGCCTTCCCACGCCCCGGTCTCCCATTTTGGTGTACTTCCAGTTTCAGTAGTTATGTAGCTTTGTAAAAAATTTTAACTGCTCTGTGCCTTAGTTTTCCCATCTACAAAAAGAAGTCGTAAAAGTATCAGCCTAGTAGGTTTGCTGTGAGGATAAAAGAGTTAAAATAGGAAAAACCTTCAGGACGCATTCTGGCACATAGTAGGTGCTCAATAAATGTTAGTTTTCTTCCTCTCCACTGGAACTTAAGGGCCATCAAGGAATAGATATGCTTCCCCCCCTGAGCCTGAGCCATCAAACCCAGTTTAATTTAATGACAGGAACAATCCATTCTCTATTTTGTGGGCATACAATGGCAATTTGGGGCAGGATGTTCAGTTCAGTGGATTTTTGGTAGAGTTGATGGGGCTGAAATTTGATTGACATAATTCTAGAAGAGTCCTCATTCTTCTTGGCTTTTGACTGGACTCCCTCTCCCACCCCCGGGTCAGCTCAGCTGACAAGCAGGGAGAAGGGTTGGGGCTCTGGGTCTGGAAATGGGATCCGTAAGGGATTAAGGAAGAGCAGGGAAACACTTACTCTTGCGTGTACATCAGCAAGAGCAAGTATCTTAAAGTACTAGATTTGGATTGAAAATCTGAAGTTCAAACCCTGACTGTGTTTTACACCAGGCACTGTATTTCATGATTCTGAGCCACGGTTCCTCATCTATGAAAAGGGGGGCTAATAGAACCTGTTCTGCTTATTCCAGAGGAAGGCTGCAGAAATCTAGGGGGACAGCAGGGGAGAACATGCCCAGTGCCGACTGCCAGCTTAGGTGCTGAAGCAAGGGTGTTAGGAGAACCTTGCAATTGCAAAGTCAAGTTTATCCTTGGAAATCCCTTTGAATGGTCCCGTCTTGGAGACCATTGTCAGGAAATCCATCACAGCTGGGTTTTTTCCCCTCCAGCATTTGGATAAATTGTTGTTTCTTTGATACAACTCCGAATGAGGTAGTTGACTTAAAGTAGGAGTCAGGCTATCTGGAAAATTCCTGTCTTGGAAAACCAGCATCTTGCTCAGCATGGTATTATTTCTCTCATCATTTAAGAGGCCTGTGGGAAGTGAGCCTGTTGGAAGAGGAAGCAAATTTATGCCTCCCATTTCATACTCAAGACAGGGCATATCCTAACTGAAGGAGCAGAGATGTTAGCATCAACTCTCTCCCCTACATTTGCTAAAGGTGAATGCACATTTGAGACATAGGGTATTAGAGCACGAAGTGGAGATCTAAAGTGCAGAATTCTCACCATCCATTCCAGGCTAACTCTTAGAAACTTAGAAATTAGAAATGATATGACAGGGTTTTAAAATTCAGAGAGCTCTCGAAGGTCATGGAAGTTGGAGAACCAAGGCATAGAGAGGTTTAATGGACCCATAGCAGGTCCTTTGCCTTTTTGAGTCAAGCCTCAAGGACTCATGGGAAAATAGTGGGATTGACTTGTTGGAGACAGGACTTCAGCCCCTGTTTGTGTTTATTTGGTGACTGTGTGTCTCCCTCTTTATAGAGTGGGGATAAGGAAAGTTTCTCCCTACGGTGGCAAGATGATTAAAAGAAATATACATGTAACTGGATGTTAATTTTCCTGCCCTCCTTCCTTCTCTTTTCTTCCTGCTTAGACTTTGGTTGGACAGCAAGGGAGAGGGGGGCAAGGAGATCAGAAAGGAAGAGAGAAGAACGTCATCTCATTCCCTTCCCAGGTGTTGGGTTGGGGGGAACGGGGAGAAGATGAGGGGTGACATGTTGAATAATACAGTGACTGGACATTCTATTTACTGAGACTGTGTTGTGGGACTTAATGTGGTCATGGAAGTTTCAGTCCTCTACACGTGATCAAAACATCATGGGACTATCCACATTTTCATCCAGGGATAGGAGAGAGCATCTGCCTCCCACTGAGCAGTTTGAAAGGGACAGTGAGAGAGAAAATCCAAAGCTGGTTTTATGACTACACCTCATGTGTCCTCTTTGTTCAATGTACAATTGATATCTTCACACGCCCAGCCCAGGGTGGGCATTCGATGGCGTCAGTCCAACATGTGGATTCGTTTACTCATTGTCATGGTCAGGTTCATGCGTTAACTTGGCCAGGTGGTGGTGCCCGGTTGTCTGGTTGGGCAGGTGCTGGCCTGTCTGTTGCTATGAGGACATTTCATGGACTTAAATCATGACCACATTGGTTGCAAATGCAATCAGCTAAGGGGCAGTGCCCTCTGCAATGAGTGATGTGTAATCTAATCACCGGAGGGCTTTTAGGGAGGATTCAGGAGAGACAGTCACTCCTCCTGCTTCAGCCAGCCAGCCTCTCCTAAGTTCATTGAGGATCTTCATTGGAGCTGCCAGCTCACAGCCTGCCCTATGGACCTTGGAGCCTACATTCCCATGGTTACATGAGACACTTTTATAATTTTATGTTTACAGATATCTCCTGCTGATTCTGCTTCTCTAGAGAACCCTAATACACTCATCATCCCTCCTAGACCTCAGGGTCCTGGATTCTGGGGACCTCGGCTCTTCTATTTGGATTCCCATGGAACAGGGAGCATCATAAGTCCATATTCAGGGCCTGAGGAGTGAACAGAATAAGGCTGAACTCTGTGCCAGGGCCATGGCAGCCACGGTGACAGGTGCCACACTGTCCAGGCTGGTGGAGAGGAAGGAGGCAGGACACGTGCCAAACCCACTAAGGCTTCTGTACACCTGCGACACTAATAAAACCCTCAGGCAGGAGGTGTAGACTAACCCCCGACACTGACAAAACCTTTTACCATGCATGTTATTCTCTTTTAAATTTTAAAGGCGCCCACGAGACATATTTAATTATCTTCCTCCATTTCCAGATAAGGAAGCTGAGGATGGGAGAGATGAGTGTTCTTGGTGAGCTGAGAATGCAACTGAGGACCTCTGACTCCAAATTCAAGCTCTGCTCGAAAAGCTGAAGCAATGCAAGATGCAACAGAAAGACAAGGGAGGTAACAGGGTTTCTTCCATCTCAAACGGAAGCAGGAGAGAATCGGAACGGGTTTATTGGCTAATATATGCAGAGTCGCAGAATGAAATTTTACAGTTGATTTATAATCTTCAGGAAATTGGGAGCTGTTGTGGCAATTCTGACATGAGCAGAGCAGAGTGACTGCAGGGTGACACGGACTGCAAGGCTGGTCTCTCGGGATCTGGGTGCCTTTGGCAGTGAGAAGATAATAATAGCAACCCAGGACTTGACACAAATAACATTCACAGCTGGGTGACGAGGTGTGCAAGGCAGTTCCCAGGGCAGCCAGCAGGTGGGGCCACTGCCCAAGAGAACCAGGTGAGAGGCAGCAGCCTGGGCCCCGTCCCCCGCCCCCCCCATCTCCAAGGAGCTGTCAAGCTACTCTGACTTGGCTTGGAGGCCACGCTAGGATTTCTGCCACAATGCTCCCAAGACACCAGAGCTCTTTCCCTGCGTGCTACTGTGGAGAGGCTAATTCTTTTTCCCCTGGGGTGCTGCAGAATTGGCTGGGCAGATGGTGGCAGGAGCCCCAGGCAATCCTAGCTCTTTTAACCAGGTACCACAAATAACCTTACAAATGGTTACCATGGTTTCTTGAGCATGGATCATAGCCAGGCCCTATGCTGAGGGCTCTAAATTGAGTTAATATCCACAACAATCCTTTGGGGGTGACTATCATCATCATAATTTATGGATGAGAAGATTGAAGTTCAGGGAGGTTGGTTTTAGGTCTCAGAGTCAGTCGATGGCAGAGCCAGAGTTTGAACCCAGGTCTTTCGGACTCCGTAGCTTACACCTTTAACCACTGTGGCAGGCGGCACCGGTTTCAATCCTTCAGTTCATTCATTTGTTTGTAATTTCATCCTGTACTTTCGTGGTGCCTGGCGTTGTGCTAGACATCAGGTTCAGGAATGAGCAGGTGGTACGTCAGCTCTGGAGGACTCTCGCGGACCCTGGAAGGGCCGGACCCAACGGCCGCAGGTTCCAGAAGGGGGAGGGAGGCTCACGCGGACCCAGGCGCGGTGCTGGGGTCTGGCCAAGTCAGAAACCGCAGCTACTCATGGGCTTAATTTAACCTGGGTTTTTGTGATCTTGGATCAGCTGTGGACTTTTCTCTCTCAGTAAAACCCCTCTCTAGCCAATCTCCCCCTTGACTGTCAGTTGGCAAGAGCTGGGGGGTATTTGGGCAGGTGTGGGGAGCTAATAAAACTGCTGCTCCGTAGCCATAGGCCACCACCCGACCCTCGGGGCTGAGACAGAAAGCTGACATGCGAGAACCTTCCTGGTGCCCGCCAGCCCACCGAGCCTCCCAGCCCTGGGGAATGGACTCACTGCAGCAACATCTCTTCTTTTCAGCTCCATCCACTATTCAGAAAATCAGGTGCAGCGACAGACAGGCCTATGGTCAGGGGCTTGGAAGATCGGAGGATCCCACCCTGTCATTTTACAGATGAGAAGCCTCAGAGGGAAAGGGATTTGCCCAGAGCACGCAGCTTGGCAGCCAGAAGTGAAGACAGAGGTAGGAGTCACGAAAGCGGAAATGAAATGACCCCCTGCTGCCAGAGCCACGGGGGAGAATCTGGCCTATTCAATCCCTTCATTTAACAGCATAGGAATCTGAGATTCAGAGAGGTGGAGCAACTTGTCCAAGGGCACACAGCAACGTAGTGACAGTGCTTGTCCAGGCTTTCTGTACCACAGTTTTACTTTCTGAATCCTGAACCAGTGCTTGTGATTTGATAGGATTTGAGGTTTGGTTTCAAAAGCAAAAGGGAATGTTGGTGAAGTGAATTGGGCACAGAACCTTTTAAAATGGCATTTGAGGAAATATGACAGAATATTTGGAATCAGGATTATAATGTGGAAACTAGCTAGCTTACATTAACTGATTACTTTGCTTTCATTTATTCATTTAACCAGTATTTACTGTGCACAGTCGCAGGGGCTGGAGAAACGGCAGGGAGTAAAGGAGGCTGAAAGTTCCTGCCTTCTTGAAACTTACTTTCCAGTCCACATGCACCATCTCCCGGAGTCCTCAAATGACCCTACGAAATAGGGATCATTTCCCCCAATCGGCAGACGAGGACACTGCCTCTTAGGGGATTAGTAGCCTGGCTGGACCCCACTTCTGAGGCTAAGCCTGCGTCTGGGATTTGGCTGGGCTCCCTCCCTTCTGCTTGTGGTTAGGCATGGCCAAGACTGACTCCTGGGGGGTGGGGGAGGGCTGCTCAGCATTTGTGAGCCAGACCCCCACCCTCACGAATGGGCCTGGCCTCCTAAAGTCATTGCAGCCCAGGAAACTCCCCCGCGGCCCCCTGGCCTGAGGGTCCCGCATAGCCCGGGGTGAGAGACCCCCCAGGACTCCAGCTCGGTCCCCACTGCCCTGCCACCGCCGGGGACCAGGAGGGTGAAGGAGCCCAGTTTTGGAAGTAAAGCGTGGCCCTGACGGCTGAGCCACAGGCGTCTCAACTGAACACACATGTTCACAGAAATCAAGGGTCATTGAACAAGGTCATTGTGTGATCATGGTGCAAAGAGACAGAGTCAAGGCCACTCCGCAATCACGTCTGGACACGGAGGCAAGGACTCTGCAGCCACAAAAATAGCTAAGCCTCCCTCTCCCAGCTAACACGAGTGCCGCGTGATTGATTACTGCTGCATTTCCAACGACAGCACTTTGCCCGCTTCATTCCTCCCGCCTTCTGCACAGAAATTAAGATACCCAGTAACTGAATCGCGCCCCCACTTCCTGGCAGCATCAAATGCAGAACAAAACTTCACTTTCTTAAAGTTTCTCCCAAATCACCCAGCCCAGGTCCAAATGGCATAGCAAGCTCCTCCTAACTCTCTCTCCTGAGAGGTCCCAGGTCTACTTTGTTTCTCCTTTGCTGCAGCAAGCTAATAACCTTGCATCCAACTAAAGGGGAGTTCTGGGTGGTCTTTGGCTGATGGGCTTCAGCAGGTGCAACCTTCATCCACCACCCAGGACCCATGGGGGCTTTGTGCTGGGGCCCTCCTCCGGGGCGTGGCTTCTCACCTCCCAGCACTGAACTCTTTCAGCTTTCTGACTGACTGGGTGGGGGTGAGGTGACCAACCCGGTAGGGACCCAGCCCGGAAGCCTCTGGAGACCGCCGATAGAGGGGTGCATTTTAGGCAAAGGCCTCCTTCCACCCGAGCAGGGGCCCCCATCCCATGGTGAGTGGATTGGGGGAGCTGGGACACCCCTGGAAGCTGCTGAATTCAAAGACATTCTGCCTCCAGGGCTGACAGCTCAGCACATTTTTCTGCGCATTAAAATCACAGAAAGAGAAACATAGAAATCCCCGGGGGTGGGGGTGGGGGGAGGTGGGGGTAGGGGGGAGGTGGGGTGGGGGGAGGTCACCGCCCTAGCAGTCCCTGGCAGCAAAGCTATTAAACTTTCAGGTCCCAGGACCGAGCTGCCTGACAGGCCGGCAGCCGTCCCTCCGCCCTGGGACTCATGCATCGTAGCTGCAGCAGTTCCCGTTAGAGCTGTGCTGGGTAAGGATCAATCACCAGTTCTGACAGTTTCTTTCAAATGAAAAGAAACGGAGAATGGGGAGAAAAAGGAGGCATATCCCAGAATTTAAACTCCCCGTGGAGAGAGAACATTGCTGACAGTGGCTCAGGCTTGGCGGGCAGGGGGCTCTCGGGAGGCAGGAGTGGATCTGCTCACCTCGCAGGGCCCCGGCTCTGAGGCGGGACTAACACGGCTCTTATAAACGAGTCCGACGGAGGCTTCCAGGAATGTTTTTTTGGGTATGGGGAAAGGGGTATAGAAACAATACTGAATTGGTGCTGGCTTGGACACTAACTTAATTAAGGTCTCTGGGCCTCAGTTTCTCCATCTATAAAATGGGCATAACCCCATCTGGCTGGGCAACTGCATACATTATGAGAAGATCACATGAGACCGGGAAGAGGAGTTCTTGCTGAAAGTTGCAAGTGCCTATGCCAGCATCCGGGCTTCTCTGAGGCCGGCAGTGCACAGGGAAGGCAGTGAGTTTGACTTCTCCTGTTTGTCGAAGTCCATGATTTTGTTAGGAAAGGAACTAAAGGTTGGAGGTGGACCTGGAGAACCCCCAGAGGCCCTGTGTCCATGCCAGGGGGTGTTGGGACCTGGGGGTCCTGCTGATGGCAGGGCTGGCCTTTAGGGGGTGATCTCTGCACTGGGGCGGGGGATGGGGGGACGTCCGGCTCACTCCCAAGAGCAAGCAGGCTGCGGGAGATCCCGCCATGAGCACTCATGCCCCAGGTGAGCTCCTTTAGGAATGGGCAGGCGCTGCGGTCAGGAACTGCTGAGACATGGCAGGGACTTTCCCTCCTGTCTCCTTCATTCCTCACAACAACCCATGGGAGAGACAATTGCATCTTCATTATGCGGACAAACAAAAGGCTCTAGGAAGTTATGATCCTTTGGCAAGTAAGGATCATGAGCTCAGCCACCAGCTAACCTGTCTCCTGGGAGCTGGCAGGGAGCAAGCCTGAGGGATGGGCTCTCACTGGGGGTGGGAACGAATGTGCAGTGGAAGGGAGGGCGGGCTGTGGAGGAGTGGGGTACGGGGCAGGGGGCCGGGATGTTGGTGGAGCCTGGGTAGGGGCTGGGGGCCTTAGAATCCCCACAGGATACTTTGCCTCCTGTGTAACATCACCCAGAGCCTACTGCAAGGCAGCCTTTCTGGTTGCAGTGCCCTCCTCTCTCCGTGCTGTAGTGTTTCCCTGCAGATTTATTTAGATGGTTATTCATTGGCCCCTGAAATAAATAAATAAAAATTACAAGCTGTTTTCCTATTGCAGGCCAGTCTTGCGATGGAGTTTTCCCTTCCCTGGGCACACAGTGCCTTTTACTACCTACAGACAGCAGCTGAAATCAATTCTCATTTCTGCTGAATAATGCTTTCGTGGCAGTCGGCTCTACTAGCTCGTTTACAATCAGGCAAATGAGCCTTTATGTGCCTTTCCCTAGCCGGAAGGCGATAAACTAGTTTTATTTTCCTAAATGGAGCCCCTAGCTTTGGAGGATCAGCAAAGCTTTCTGGGGGAAGCGCTGGGGACTCTGTGTTCCGTTCTGCGGGTGGAGGCGAGGCCCTCGGAGCTGGTCCTTCAGTCATTTTCCCATAAAGGGCCACCACATCTGTGCCAGCTGCCAGGGTCACGCCTTAATTCAGTTCTTTCGGAGACAGCAGCCCATGGAAAGGTCTTTGCTATTCCTCATACTCATAATTTTGTTGGATTTTTGTTTTGAGAGGTGGTTGTCGGGACAGGCCTTTTCTTCCCTTCTGTGCAGAGATGCTCCCGGAAGGGCTGGCTGGCTTCTCTGAGGGCCTCACCTGCCCAGACCCGAGTGGGACTACCCTGTCTGTCCCCAACAAGCTGCTGGCAAGAGTTGTATTTATTGCTTTTTTTTTTCCTAAATTAAAACGTCCGAACAATGCAAAAGAGTAAACAGTCCACCGCAAATGTCCTCCTATGTGTGTTTCCAGCCACCCAGTTCCTTTTATCAGAAACATCCCAGAGAGATGCTTCCAGAGAAAGCTAGGCTAGCTCACCTTAAAAAAAAAAAACAAAACAGAAAACACACAAATAGCAGCAGAGCATGGACATTTGCTACTTGCCTTTTCATGCAGCAGTATAGCTCGGCACTAGCTCCGCATCTGCATATGATGAGTCAGTTTTACTTTCCTCACAGCTGCAGAGGATTCCATTGCAGTTACTTAGCGATTTCAGACAATTAGGTTGTTTCTGGTCTCTCCTTTCAGGTCTGGGATTTTAAAGAAGCTCCCCTACCCCGAACGTCACGCTCTGATGTGAAGGTTTGAGCCTGTCTGCTTCCGTTTTCAGCCCTCACTGCCCAACCATTTTTTGAACACCTGCCATGGTTCAGCCGACCTCATTCCAGAAAAAAAAAAAAAAAAAATACTATGGTATTTAAAAAATTCCGGTTGCATTAAATTTATGCATTAATTTTGTAACGACTGGCGCACTTCTGCTGAGTCTTTCTAGTCAAGAATATGGAATTTCTTTCCCTTTATTCAAGAATACTTTTGTGCCTTTCAGGAGAGTTTTATTGTCGTTCATACAGATTTAGGGCATTTGTTAAGTTTATTTGTGGGCATTCTGGTTTATTTTTTGCTACCATGAATGAGATTCTCTTCCACCATAAATGTATATACATTATATATATATACATATATATATTCTTGAATAATTAATTGTATTAGTGGTTGTGGTTCATTAGTTCTGAATTGCTGCCCTTTATTTTTTTACTTTTAAAATATATTCATTTTTATATTTTTTGTTGATATAAGGCCTCTGATTTTTTTTATGCTATTATATATCCTGTTGCTGTATCAAATTTTCTATTGTTACTCAGTTTTTACATTGACCTTTTTGGGTTTTTCAACAATATAATCATATCATCTGCAAATAGACATCATTTTCCCTCTTCCTTTCTAATGCTTCTAAGTGCTTCTTGTCCAGCCACATCGAGTGATACTTCCAATCAATGTTCCATAGTTGTAGAGGTAGCGGGGCCCTTTTCTTGTCTCTGACTTCTGTGGGAAAGCCTCTAGTGCTTCCTTCTTAGAGAGATTTTATCCCCACAAGGAAATACCCAAGCATCCTCAGTATTCAGATGAGACACCGAGATGCAGGGAGAACTTGCCTCCAAGTCCTGGGGTTAGAAAGCGGCTGGGCCAAAGCTCAGCCTCAGAGTCCAGTCTTCGCACGGCACCTCCTATTTTCCACTACGTGGCTTCCGTGTCCCCCATTCCTCAAGAGGGACTTCACATTTTAAGAGCTCTTAAGAGACTAAAGAGCAGTTGCATGCAATGTATGGGAAGAGCACAGAACACAGGGCTCAGTCTCTTTTTCTCGAGCAATTCTGCTCCACCCCGGACATGCTCTACTTGGCAAAACAGGGGCTCCCAGGCCACCAGAAGCATCCTTCTTAAAAGCCGTGAGCGACCCCTCGTATTACGTGACCAAACCCCTTGGGAGTGGTGTCATCCCCATTCCCCTCCCCTGGCCCCATCAAAGCATTTCTTCCACTCTTGCCCGTGGTCCCTGCGGGCATACTCTCCTGAATATGGTTTTCTCTGTGTGCTTGCATTTCTAATGATCCCGCAGTGCTCTTGTCGCTTGGCTAATAGAGAAACGGCCCCGCTGACCTGCTCTGACCAAACAAACCATGTTAATTAATATAAAGGCTGAGTGGCTTCATCTTGGGTAAATGCATGATTTCACTCAGGTTTTTGCAGATACTAAAAAAGTCGCTCATGGTTCCTGCCCCTCACCTACTTGTAGGGACGCCTGGTTATGAGTCAGGAACAGGGACCCTGCTGTCCTTCTTTGTACTCAGTAGGGAGGGATTGGCTTTTGTTACTTAAAAAAAGTTTCTAGGGCCACAGGTTCTGCGGGGAGAGGAACTGGCCCTTAGATTCCCTGTTTCCAGCACATACCCCAAATAGACAGATCTGCACAGCGTGTGCCCTCTCCCAGCTCTGGGGACACAAAGGGACTGTGAGCAGCAGGGCAAATATTTAAATCAGGCCACTTTAAAACCCTGATCCTCTCACCTTTCCATAATTTTGATTTCCCTTTCTCCAGCTGGCAGCCTCTGCTGTTGGAGGTAAGTTGCTGTTTCTCCCAGGAACACCACTAATTTTCCAGGCGCCTTAATGGAGCAGGGGAGAAAGCCAAGTCCCCCATATCTCTCCTCCTTTCTTCCCCAGTCCGACCTCAGCTCACTCCTTTTACTTGTGACGCTGCCTCTGTGGGCTGCGCCTCCTCTCCCTTCACCTGCAGCCCCTAGGTGGGGGGTGGGGGGCTGCCTGACTCCAACCTCGTGTTTGGCCTAGTTGAGGATGAAAGGGTCTGATGTTACCAGCATCCTTCTGTTGTCACAGAAGTCGGGAGCACTTAGCTAGGACAGGGAGGGTCACCTTTGGCCTGAGAAGGGGGAAGGGGCCGGGGACCTGCGTGACCTCTGTGACCCACGCATGCGAATTTTTCAGGCTGCTTTTATTTCTTAGCAGGAGAAATGTCTGTGAGGTCCTAACAACAGCCGGGGAGAGGAGGGGGCAGTTTTGGACTAGAAGAGAAATGTCATCTATTCTCATGTCTATCATGCACCTACCTAACCAGGACAGGCTACATCCTCTGTGGATCCCAGGACAAAGTGGAAATGTGCAGCCCTCTGCTCAGAAAGCAGGAAAAAAAGTGCCATGAAAGATGCTAAAATATCAAGCTTGTCCTTTTTGTCCACCTTAGAGCTCGCTTCACCTGTCACGGGGAGTTTTAGCTGCTATTTAACGGCACATTCTCAAGCCCGAGGATGCTGGCGGGACAAGCGCAGACCCTCCTAGCACCCGGATCCCACCTCAGGGTGCACGCCGTGGGCCCTTGTGAATCAGGGCTGGGCGAGGGGCTCCCCATCCGAGCCCCCACCCGACCCCCCACCCCGGCAAGTCCTCACCTGAATGCGCTGCAGCGGGCCAGCCCCTGGGCATGGCTCCATCATGCCTCCCCCCAAGGTGCCACCTGACCCTATGACCAGGCCCCAGGGGCTGCAGGGTCACCACAGTTGCTGGGCTGGGCCAGGTCAGGTGGGACTGGGCTCCAGGAGGCCGGGCAGCGGCAGCTGAGAAGCCATCAACAGGAGGGGACCATGTGTGAACTGACCCTCCATTGCTGCTTTGGCCTTAGAAAACTCACATTCAAAGGCCGAACTAAACATTTGAAGGTGGCGACCACAGAGCATGGAATCCTAAGTGCAGGGTGAGCCCGGGACCCTGGGCAGGAACCCTGGTCACATACGCTGGCCCTAACCCTTCCAAGGCCCCCGAACTTACACAGAGAGTAAGGGTGGGAAATACTTTCTCCCAGGCCTGCCTTCCTGAACCTGTTAGGGTGTGAGCCCTCCTGCCCCACAAGATTTGTGTTGCTTCCCACGCTGTGGCTTTTCGCACAGCAACCACAATGTATTTTTCTCCCCTCTTGCTTATTTTTTCTGAACACCAGTCCTTGTCACCTCACAGCTGGCGGACAATAGCTCATGGTGGAGACTGGGAAACTGCAGGCAGTCCCCTTGCTGCCCCTGAATGGCTTCAGGAACTTTCAGGGAGGGCAGAGCCCATCTTCTCTCCTTCCCCACCATTTTATGGGGGATTATTTTCTTAAACATCTACAGGAGTGCTGAGCATAAAAAGAAGTTCTGCTTATTATTTGCTCTGAACTTCTCCACTGCATCCCCCAGCCTGATCTGACAAAGTGCCCCTGAAATGCCATCCCAGCACAGCCCCACCTGCTCCGGGGTGATTGAAGTCCCTCCTGGATTCTCTGTTTGGGGACCAGGCTAAAGAGGAGGTGGGATTTCCCTCGAGGTGCCCAACCACCACTCAGGGACCAATAATTGAGAGCTGGCTCTGAGGCCTCGGGTGTCCTGTTGGGCACTAAGGAGTCAAAGATCAGGGAGGGCTTCATGGTGGAGGTGCCGTTGGAACCAGACTTGAAGGATGAGGAGGAGTTCTGTTAGGTGGATTAAAAAAATCGTCATAGCAATGGCAAAGAGTGCTGAGTCACTAAACCCAATTCCATCCTGACTGTAACTACTCGGGGTAGGTCAGACCCACAGGCTCAGAGGCATCCTCTTCGGGCACTAGCCACATGCTGGGGAGCCAGGCCATCTGCACAGCTGACCAAATTCAGGGGTTCCCGCTACACTCTCAGGTTTGATCGCTTGCTAGAATAACTCACAGAGCTCACTGAAAGTACTATACTTATGACTATAGTTTTATTATAGCAAAAGAATACAAATAAGAAGAAGCCAAAAGAAAAGATGCATAGGACCAGGTCTGCGGCACAGCTACGATGGATTTTCTCAAACAAGGGAAGCTCATCGTGGCTTCAGGTGTTCTGAGTTTATTGAGGTCTCATTATGCTGGCCTGATTGACAGAATCAACATCCACGTGGTAAACTCTGCAGCCCCCTCCCTACCCAGAGGTCGGCAGGTGGAGCTCAGAAGACTCACCAAATCCCTAATCCCATGGTTGGTCTTTCCGGCCTGGCCACTCCCCACCCTAAGACCACACGTGTGGCTGGCCCCATCCTGTCATCTCCTTGGCATATCACACGTAGTACAGGAAATTCCAAAGATTCAGAGTTTGCTTCCCTGAACTGAGGGCAAAGATCAGCCCAAGTTTTTCATTCTATCACAGTGGACAAGGAGATGGTTGCAGAAGAGGGAAAAGGTGCTGCAAAAGGGGATGGGGAATGGGGAGGGTATTGTAAACTCTAAGGAAGCCTGGGGTGGGGGGGTGGAGCAGGAGTTTGGAAGGATGGACACGAAGCCCCATGCCGAGAAGACTAAGCGAGGGTGGAGGAATGGGAGCTTTGAATTTCTGGGGCTCAGGCACATTCAAGCACAGAGTGGCTGCCTCCAAGACCCTCTGCTGCGAGGAGAAGGCAACACTTTGAAATGACCGGGTGGGTGGTCCTCAAAGAGCCTGGAAGGGGGTGGGGGCCCAGGCAGGGGCGAGCCGCTCCTGCAGCTCTGTGAGGACCGACTGGTTGGTGAGTCCAGAGCTCCGTGACCAAGTGCCCAGGAAGGCAGAGGGGCTACCACCCCCCTAGTGGGAAGGGCCTTGTTTCTGAGTAGCTGAAAGTTGGACTATTCTTCTGGGATGGGTGGGGCCTAGGAGGGAGCTGCCTCCCCAGTGGCCAGTGGGGTTGAGAAAGGAGGGGGCCTGTTACAGCTGCCGAGAGGGACCATGGCCTCCAGCAGGAAGCCCCTTGGTCAGAGGCCCAGCCCCCAGTGTACTGGGGCTCTGACTTTGGATGGGCAATTGCATGTGCACAGCACTTCACAGTTTCCAAAGTCCCTTTTCACATTTTGTCTCGTTTCCTTCTCACAATGATCCCAGGGGGTGTTCATCCATTTTGCAGATGGGGAAAGGGAGACATGGAGTGGGTGAGTGGTTGGTTGGTCCCAGGAAGCAGCAGAACCAGGTCCCAAGAGCTGTCTCGTTCATTGTTGAGCATCTTCTGGGTACATGCCTTAGTATCAGCAATGCCATGGATAAATAGTCTTTGTAAGCTGTTAGCCATTGGGTCTCCCTTCTTCAGGGATTTTGCTAGGTATGTTACCATTCAGTTAGCCCCAAGAACAGTTCTGCACAATAGATATAATGATCTCCAAATGACAGATGAGGAAACAGGTTCAGAGATGTTAAGTAACTGGCCCAAAGTCACCCAGCTGGTAGGTGGTAGAGCCTGCCTTCTACTTTATGCCCTTTTCACTCTCTATATTGTGCGGAGACCTGATGCTTGCCCAGTTGGGCTGAGAGATGAGAGCATGAGCATGCAAATAGTTAGAGGACAGCGTAGCAACTGCAGCGGGGATGCAGGCACAGCCTGTCCCAGATCACAGAAGGAACAGAGAAAGCCTCACAGAGAAGCAGGGGTGCTGAGAACACGCCATGTGCTCCGGGGTCCCGGGAGGCAGTGTAGCTGTGACATGAAGTGGTGAGATCGGGCAGAGGGTTGGCTTCAGAGAGGCCCTACTGACTGATCCCAGGACCAGAAATATGTCCTGCTGGCAATGGGAAGCCCGGGGTTGTGGGCAGGGACATGATGTGGTTGGATCCCAGGGGCTGAAAGATGGTCCTGGTGGCTGGGTGGAGGGGCCAGGACGGACAGCAGGCGGTCGGCAGAGCTGTCTACGGCCCATGCTCTGGCGGAGGGGGACGTGAGAGTGAAGGTCAGTTTTGTGATAATGAAGGAAAAAAAATCATGTATGTTTCCTAAATAAGTAGAATTTAAAAAAAATTTTCTTTTCAGAGGAACAGCACTTAATCTGGGCTAGAAGCCTGGGCTGTCTGATACAGAAATAACAACTCCATCTTTCTACATTAGTCTAAATGCATCTTCAAGTCCATATTTAAAAAAAAAAAAAGAAAAAGAGAAGAGAACTCTGTCTTCCTACCTGAGGCCTCATTTATGGTCACATAAGAGGGAAATGAGCCCCTTTTAGGTCTCTGGTCGCCAGTGGCAGGGCGCGGAGGGTGCTGGCAGCCACCCCTCACTTCTGCAGCCCTGGGTGGTCCTGCTCTCCCTGCTTGCCACGGCCTCTGGGTGGCGGCCTGCTGTGGGCAGGGACCATGTGCTAATTATCTACGGATTTGCTGTAATATGCAAGGCATTTCTATACCCGTCTTACAGAAGAGGAAACAGGCCCAGAGAAGTCGAGTGGCTGCCTCCTAGAGCTGACAGGATTTCGGGCCCCAGACTGTTCTAAGGTGGCTCCCCCTCACAGCCAGATGGGCGCATGTGGACAGCAGCAGCAGGGCAGAAAGCCTGGGAGGACGGTGTGTCCATCATGTGTGCTGGGCTGCTAGCCTGGCACTGACTGACAGAGAAGGATGTGGGAGAAGCATCTTGGGATGAACCAGGAGGCAGGAGGGGCACGGGAGAGGCCCTCTGAGCAGCTGCTTGGTGTCACCTGGCAACACACGAACAAGTGTCTGTGACATCCTCCTGGGAGGTTGCAGGCTGGCCTCAGAGGGGCGGGGGCCATGTGGCAGCTCCTGGCTGGGTTAGAGGAGGACTTAGCTCAGGGACCCCAAGGCCAACATTTGGGGGTGGGGTGGGGGGAAGCCAGCCACCCACAGGAGACCAGAGGAATTGTGCAATGCTGGGTGGAGGGCCAGCAGTAGACCACAGGCTGCAGGCAGGCGTGACGGGTGAGCTTGGTGCTCTGTAGAGAATCACCCTGGAGAGCAGGAAGAGCAGGGCCTGCCTGAGTAAGTAAACCAGAAAGCTGAAGCTCCCTGTCCCGCCCCACCCATGATAGCCACTGGCCACATGTGGCTATTTAAGCTAATGAACGTTAAATAAGATAAAAAATTCAATTTCTCGATTGCATTAGCCACACTTCAGGGGCTCAATCACCATGCGCAGCTAGCAGTTACAGATCAGGCAGTGCAGACATAAACCATTCTCATCATGTGCAGAAAGTCCCATTCGAATGTAAAGCATCTCAATGATTTTTCTGTACATTACATGTTGAAATGATAACATTTTTGGATATACTGAGTTAAATAAAAGAGAACATTAAAATTAATTTCACCTGTTTCTTTTCACTTCCTTTAATGTGGCTAATAGAAACTTACAAATGCCTTATGTGGCCCATGATATTCCTATCGGACTATGCTATTATAAATGGACACAGAAACACATTCCATTTTCCCACAGACTTTTGGTGTGGTACTGAATTTGATGGCGGCTTAAAAAAAACAAAACAAAAACAAACCTCTCTCAACAGTAAAGACTGAGAGACAGCAAGATCTGAGACATGAAAATTCAGCTTTGATTCTCAGTGCCACTGCCTTACCAACCCCCCAGCCCCCCCAGCGCCCAACCCCCCACCCCACCCCCACCCTGTCAAGCTACTTAACTTCCTAGTGCTCAGTTTTCTCATCTGAAAGATGGAATCAGTGATGGAGCCACTGCATGGTGCTGTCGGGGACCATTATAGGAGACGTGCAGGTACAGGTACAGGGGCTGGCGCTACGAATCCTCAGTAAATGGGAGCCTCTGTTGATTTTATTGTACTTATCGTGGGGAGAGTTTTCAGCATGAACATATGACGGCCTTTGGCCAGTGTCCCTGGCCTCAGATCATCCATTCCCTAGGCCCCTGACTCGGCCGGAGCAATGCCTGCGGACCTCGGCATCCCTCCCCCTGGCCCCCTGCGGCGCCCCGGGGTGCGGCCCCGATACTCACCTGCTGGCAGCTGGCAGCCCAGGAGGCGCGCAGGGCGCCCCAGCCTCCGGCGTGCGCGGCCTTGCTCTCCAGGTGCACGCGCAGTTGCGCCTCCAGCTCCCGGCTGACCTGCTCCAGCGCGCGCACCTTGGCGGCGTATTCCACCAGGCACTCCCCCAGGTCCTCGGCGGCGCAGTGCTTCCTCTCCAGGCCTGGAGCAGGCACCGGGGCCAGGCCCGAGCTCCGCAGGCCCTGCAGGAAGACGCTGCTGATGCCCAGGGCCCGGCGGGTCACGCGGGCACCCAGGCCACCTGTGCTCCCGGTGGGCGCCATCCCTACGCAGACCCGGGGTGCTTGTCCCAGGCCGCCCGCGACAGTAGCCCTGGAGGCCGAGGGGTTCTCCAGGGAAGACAAAGACTGTGCCCCCCTGAAGGACACCCTCCGCCTCTGGAGGGGCATGCTGGAGCTGGCACCAGGGGGCACGTCGGCCGCTTCTCGACGCTGGCTCATCGCCCCTTCTGCCTCTGTTGCGCCCTGTAGGTTTGCAGAGTGCTGGGGCTTTTGGATTCCAGCCCCAGCGTCCCTGTGGCCTGGTCACAGCCCTTTCTGGAAGCTTCTCTAGCCCCAGGGCTGCTTTGTCTGCTGTCTTCCACGTGTTTCCATCATTCACTGAACTGAAAGAGAAATGGGTCCTGCCTGGGACTGCATGCAGAGGCGCTTATGCATTCTTTGCAGGGTCATGTGCTGGACTGCCAGGATTTTTGTCTGCTGGTGGGGGAGGCTGGACCAGTGCCGGCTGTGGGGGTGATTCAAATTGGTCTGTAGAATCAGAGCTTGTGTGGACAGGGCTTTTTGCTACCCGATAGGGCAAGGTAGGCAATCGACCAGCCCCATTTCACAGATGAGTAAACTGAGGTGCAGGGGCCTTAAACTGAGGTACA
>PVIY010027661.1:0-33987 GCA_004026745.1 Myrmecophaga tridactyla
AATTGTTGCATAATTTTTCATCATGTTTTCTGCCTTTGATGTCCTTCTTGTGAAGCCTGACTCCTTGTCAAGATGATACAGTTTTAATGAAACAATTTTCATTGTTCACGTGACTGGTATTTTAATCTACTTGTAAGAGGGTTCTCGGAACCTTGTTAAAAATAGCAAAAAGATCAAACTACTTAACCATCATCAGAATTATATAAGGCTAAAACCATATAACTAATAGCATGCATGAAGCCATTATAAATTCATGTGCATCCCATACATATGTGTATTTATGATAACTGTTAAATTAAAATGTGATTTATTTATCCTTACATAGTAAAAGAGAAATATTACCGATTCTACCTACTGAATACTAGTAGGGTTGGCCCCTTAGTGCCATTGTGAGGCTGAAGGGAAGGAAGGCGTGGAAGTTGCATCCATGCTGTCTGTCTTTAGACGTGCTTTCTAAATTACGGTATGATCACAGGCTTCCCTCTGGTAGCTGGACTCCCCATTTCCTCCAGAACAAAGACAGGCCAGGGGCTGAAGTCCCAGGACACCTCCCCAGGTGGACTCTCCCGCTCCCCTGACCTTCCACTCTTTACTCCCACAATGTCTTGCTGCTCGTATTTTCTAGAATGCCTCAGAACACCTTGCTTCTGTCTCTGCACCAGCCATTCCTTTTCACCACTTGCCCTTGCTCCACCCCATCCATCCAATATTAGTCTGGCAAGGTCTGTTACAGCTGCAACCCAGGTGTTCTCCTGACAGCATCTCCCCTGCCTCGGAGCTGACCCTTCCGCCTCTGCATTGCTTATTGAATATCCATTCTTTATGGAGGTTCCATCCCCTCTTATGTGTAAATGTCTGTCTTCCCTGTAAGGCTGTGGCAGCCCCACGAGCAGGGGCAGTAGCTTTCTCATGACTGCATCCCCAGGACCTCATGCAGCGCCAGCTACAGTGTGGGGATCAGCAAGTGAGGGCTGAATTGAACCATTTAGAATGTTAGGTATTCTGTGCACTGGAGATGAATGAATGGTGAAGGAGTCCAGATAAATAAAGGACAGATAAAAACACAGCCAGTGTTCAAGGGAAGCATGGAGCCTGGGCAGCACATTCAATCTGGAATATGATGAAGTGAAGTGGCAGCAAGATAAGCAAACAGAGATGTAGGAAATATGAGCACCAAGGGAGACTAAAGTGATTTGGAGCTCCAAGGTTGGGAAAGGCCCAGAACCCAGAAAATGAGTGGGTTCAGTACCCCTGTCCACAGAGCTGAATTTCCAGATTTCCAAGCCCCGGCTTAACACAACTTTTTTTCTTTCTTTCAGAAAACTGCTACCCTTTACCAAGCACTTCCTCAGACAATGTGTTAAGTGCATTATGTACATATTCATATGTTGTATTTAGCTTGCACAACAAACAGCACTACTTGGTTCTATTATCTTAGTTTATAGATGAGGCGATGGAGACTTAGAAGTTTAACGTGTTTCCCAAGTTCGCCCTTTCTAGGCGAACTTTGAGCCAGGACTTCAAACCCCTCTCTGTGTCCAATGTCCACGCCCTACCCACTCTGCCACACGTTAAATGAGACACAATGCCCAGCCCGCTGGAGGTTTAGAGAAAGCACTGGCATGCCGTACCAGGAAGACTTTCTCTGCATAAAGCCCTATCTACGGAGGAGGTGCTGTTCTGGGGATCACAAAGGGAGTCCCATTAGCCCTGGCCCCAAACATCAATCTTCTATACCCCGCCCCTCAGGTAGGAAACCCTGCTGCCAGGACCAGAGAAGGGTCAGCAGCCCCGGTCTCACCTTCATGTGGGGTCTTGGTCTGCCCCTCACTCACAGGAGCAGACTCAGCCCACCCGTGTCTGCAGGGAATGCTCCAGGATTTCGAGGTGGATGTTGACCACTTGTGGCTGGCCCCTTGGTGCAGCCTACACGGAAGACAGAAGAATGAGGAGATGTATCATTATGGGCTTTCCGGACAAAGGGTTATGGATTGTCCAGGTCAGGAGCCTGGGGATAGAAATACAGAGAGATGAGCCAGGCTGGCTTCCAGAAGACTGAAATGCTGTGTCAGCTCAAGGGGTGTGTGAGGAAGTGAGTTCCCTGTCTCGGAAGGCATTCAAACTGATGACTGATCCCATGGGCTGGGTGGTTGTTTCTTAGGAGATTCAAGCATTTAGTTGGAGTAGGTGATGGTTGAGATCTCTTTTAATTCTAAGATTCCAAATCGTGTGGGGTTCCTTTGGCATTTGAGTGAACACACGTGTGTCCTTTAACACATGCTCTAGAGACTCCCATGTCTCTGCATCTGCCATTTGTTACCCATATGGTTCTCCTGTGGATCCACAACAATCTTGACGGTGCTTACGTGAGGCTTTGAGCCTAAGCCCTGTCCAAGGTCATGGAGTGATTTGGTGGCAGGGACAAGGATTTCGCCAGGATTTTTAGGCTCTGACTTTGCTTTATGCTAGTCTGGCACTGGGAGAAGGAAGCCAGAAAAAGGGAAGCTGCTTGCCTCTTAGAAAAGCAGGGTGGGAATAAGAAAGGGGGTTCTGATGGGCTCTTCCCAGTGATCACTCAAGACCCCCTCAGTGACCTCAGGAAGAAAGAGGTCACTGACTCCCTGCAGGGACCCCACCCTGAGCTCACCTGGCCACTGCCTCTGTTTTGCCATGGAGACAGATTTCATCCACCTTCTTCGACCCCATCAGAAACTACTTCCTTCAATGGTGTGGTGACAAGGTCATCTGCCTGGTGGGGGTTGGGTGGGGAGTAGGAGGCAGATGACAGGGCTGGGAAGGCAGACACGCCACAGGAAAGGATAATCTGCTCTCTAACGCTCAAGACAAGTGTCTCCCACACTTAAGTGTGCATAAGAATCACCTGAAATGCTCATTGAAACAAAAAGCTGATTTTTCTGACCTCTTCTTTTGAAACACCCAGAATCCCTGGTCTGATGACCAGAGCCTTTTTACACAAAGTAGGGGTTCTCATCCTCTTCTTAGGGAAACACTGCGATGAGTCTGTAAGTCAGTGGGCTCTGAGCCCTTGTGTGATCAGAGGGCTTCAGAGAAACTCCCATTGCTGTGTGGGGGGCAGAGAGGGGAGAGGAGGTGGGGAGCGGTATGTAAGGGCCCCCAAACGTGACACTGGACACTAGGTTTTAGGACTGCCTACTGCATCCAAGCTGTGGGACCTTGAATAGACCGTGCAGCCTCCTTGGGCTTCCCATCGCACCAGGAGAGCCTTTCCTGCAGGTTGGGAGACTCACATGCAGCAGGGCCCCTGGCATCACTCTGAGAAAGGCGGAGTGCTACAAAGGTGGAGGGGTTGCATTTCCTTTAAACACTAAGGTCTTAGAGTCTCTGAAGACTGTCCACAGAATGTATGTTGTGAGTGAGAAAATGGAGACAAGGGAAGGTAAGAAAGGGAGGAGGGAGAGAGAGAGAGCGAATGAGAGAGCACCTGAGCCGTCCTGACCTTACCCAGCTGCCCTGTGCTGGTCTGAGTTCACAGGTTCTGCTTTTATCCTCCATCTGATGGAAATCCACAGTGTGAGACGTCACTCCCATCAGGAGGGCTGTGGGACTTGTGGCCGGAATAGGAAAATGCTGGGAAGCAGCAAAACTGGTGCTGTTCTCACTTCCTGCAACAGAGGAGACAGAAGGTAAGGATGTGGGGGCCCCATGAGGCTGGGGACCCCGAGAGCCGGTGTCTGAGCCCGAGGTTCATGCAGGAAGGGGCTGAACCTGCCCCCTCGGAGGCCTGTTTACCAGGTTTGGGGAGACCCCAGGGAAGCAATCCCAAGACAGCTTCTTGAGATGAACATGGGGAATTGCTTCATGAAAATATTTAGGAGCAAGGGTCTTGGGAAACGAGTTTGTTCCAGGGAAAACACCAACTCCTTCTTGGGCAGCAATCCTAAAAGGTGCCCCAGGAGTAAGAACAGGCCAGAGAGAAAGTGGGCTGTAGAGTGACATCAATTGATAATTATAGTTGGAGGAAAATAGCATCACGGTAGACCTCAAATTATTTCTCTTAATAGTTTTTTCAAATACTACATCCAGCACGAAACCAAAAATAAGCAGACACACAAAGATATAAGATCCCAGAGCAAGAAGCAGGAGATATGGGCACACAGAGACTCCAGATAGTGTAATTATCTGTGCGAGTCTCTTGCTCATTTTTTTATTGGGCTCTCTGTCTTTTTCAGGTTGGTTTGGAATTAATTGTGCCTCCTAGCGCTGAGCCTTCTGTCCGATGTATGTAGTAAGACTATCTTCAACATTGCGGTTTGGAGTTTTGTTTGTTGAAGTGTGGCTTTTGAGCAAAAGAATATTTTAATTTTAAAATAGTATAATTGATCAATTTTCATTTTATAGTGATTTTCATATCTTAAGATATCTTTGCTAAATCTGCCTGTTTTTTCCTCTAAGGAATTTATTATTTACCTTTCACATTTAGACCTATATCAATCCAGAACTGGTTTTGTATATCAGGTGAAGAAGTAAAAATTTAAGACCACCTCCCCAAGCCCAGGTCTGGATGTCCAGCTGAGCCAGCACCATTTATTGCAAAGACCATCCTTTCCCCACAGCACGTGATATAAACCCTCATCATTTGTCAGGCGGTATTTGCCATCTATGCATCTGTTTCTGGACTCTTTATTCTGTTCCATTTGTCAGTCGGTCTATCATTGAAATCAACACCCCACTGAGTTCATTACTTTATCTCCCTGTATCTGTTTAAATGCTTTGTTCTTCTTCAGTGTTTCGTTGCTGATTCTCAGCCCTGTATGTCCATATACATTTTAGAATAGGCTTAAGAATTTCATCAAAAATACCTGCTAGGATTTTTATTTAAATTGCATTAAACCTATGGCTAATTTCTATAAAGAAGAATAAATATCTTTACAGTATTGAGTCAACTAAATCATGTATGTGGCACATTTCTCCACTTATTTTGGTTTTCTTGGTATCGTTGTAATAATGTTTATAGAGTTCACATTACATCTTTTGCTATATTTATGCTCTTGTATTTAATGTTTTTAAAATGCTAAGGTAAATCATTTTAAAGATTTTATTTTCTATTTGCTTCACATATACAGTTGATTTTTTAATATTGACCTTGTTTATCTGGTGATTTTGCTGGGGACACTGATTCATTCCATTGACTTTTCTGTAGATTATTTTGCATTGCCTATAATTACAATTGGGTGATTTGTGAATATTGACATTTTCCTTCCTTTCCAATCCTATGTCTCTAACTTCTTTTTCTTGTCTTATTCTATTGGTCAGGACTTCCCATTTGATATTGAATAGAAGTAGTGAGAAATGACCCTTATTTCATTTCTGATCATGGAGAAAAACTTTAAATATTTCACTCCTGAATATAATGTTTACTCTGTATCAGGGTCGGCAAAGTATAGTCCCCAAGTCAGATCAGTTGACCATCTGGCTTTGTCGATTGTATTGGAACACAGCCAGGCCATGTCTTTATGTTTTGTCTGTGGCTACATTTGTGTTACAATGCCAGAGTTGAGACAGAAGCCTCGAGGGCCTAAAGTATTTTCTATCTGACCCATTACAGAAAAAGTTTGCCAACTCATCCTCCAAATCTGTTAAAAATATCTTTTATCAGATTAAGAAAATTCTTTTCTATTTTTAGCCTGTAAGGGATTTTTTCTTTTACTAATGAACAAATGATTACTTTTGTTCTTTTTCTATGTCTAGTTTCCTGAGATGTAAGCTTTCTTATTTTCTTCTATATTAATTTAAGTTTACATGTTTTCTTCTAAGAATTGCTTCAGCTGCCTTCTAGAAATTTTGACATCGTATTGTCCCTATAATTCAGTTTAAATTATTTTTTAATTTCTATTTTCAATGACTTCTGGATTATTTACAAGTGTATTATTCAAATTCGTGATGTTGGGCTCTTTCTGTTATTGATTCCTAACTTAATTCCATTGTGGTCAGGTAGTATCTTCTGAGTGATTTCAATCTTTTTAGATTTGTTAATGCTTTCTGTATGGCTAGCATATGGCTGATTTTGAGAAATGTTCTTTGTGGTATTGAAAAGAGTATAAATTTTGTCATTGTTGCAAATAGTATCCTAGATATATCATTGAGGTCAATTTTGTTAATTGTATCATTCAGATTTTCTATATCCTCACTAATTTTTTCATATAGTTCTTTTATCAGCTATTGAAAGAGGTGATTTAAAGTTTATAGTAAATTGTTTATTTTTACTTTTAAGGTCTGGCAAATTTTGCTTTATATATATTTAAGCTATCTTGTTGGGTTTGCGTAAATTTAGAATGGTGATATTATCCTGGTAGATTAACCCCTTTATAATTATGAAATAGCTCTCGTTACCTCTAGTAATACTTCTTGCCTTTTAAAAACCTGCATTTTCTCTTGATTATTGTCTGCCTGGTCTATCACTTTCATTCTTTAGCCTTTCTAAGCCCTTATATTTAAAGTGTGCATCTTTATAAGCAGCATATAGTTGATATTTTTATCCTGCTAGAAAATTTTCATCTTTTATTTGCAGTGTTTAACCTTTTAAATTTAATGTCATTGCCAACATGTTTGGATTTCTTTCTACCATCTACTATTTGTTTTATATTTTGACCCATCTGTTTTATGTTCCTTTTTTCTTCTTTCTTGTCTTTTTTAGAATTAATCAAATATTTTTATTATCGATTTTTTTCTTATAGGTAATGTTAATTATATATTGTTGTACACTTTTCAATGATCTTTCTAGGTATTTCATATGCATCCTTGATCTATCACAGTCTAATAAAAATCATCATTTTTACCTTGATGCCACTAGAACCTTAGAACACTTGAACTCCATTTACTATACTCTTACCTTTATGTTAGTATTGTCATGAAATTCATTTCTACACGTAATTTAAACTTCACAAGATATTACAGTTTTATTTTAATATCTAATGTTCAAATTATATTTACTGTTTCTGGTGCTCTTTGTTTATTCCTGCATTCCCATGTTTCTGCCTGGGATCATTTTCATTTTGCCTACAGATTTTGCTTTACTGGAAGCCTGCAGTGACAAATTCCATTGGTTTTGTCTGTCTTAGAATTCTATTTATTTTTGAAGAATGTTTTTGTTGTTCATAGAATTTTAGATTGGCAAATAATTATTCAACAATTTAAAGATGTCAATATATTGTCTTTTGGCTTCCATCATTTCTTTTATAGAGTTAACAGTCTTTTTCCTGTCATTGCTCCAAGGAAGGTAATATATACCTTCCCACCTGCAGCTGCTTTTAAGATTTTTTTATTTGTATTTGGTTTTCAGCAGGTTTACTTTTGTAGGTCTAGATTTGATTTCTTTTGAATTTATACAGATTGGGTTTGATGAGTTCCTGCAGCCTGGAGTTTTGTTGTCTTTTATTGGCTTGGAAAATCCTTGGTCATTATCTTCTCAAATACTGCTTCTGCTCCATTCTCTTTCTCCTTAACCTCTGAGACTCCAGTGATACATATGTTAGACTTTCTCTGTGTCCCTTACATTTCTTAAAATCTCATCTGTTGTTTGTGTTTGCTTTTTTTTTCATGGACAGGCACTGGGAATTGAACTTGGGTCTTCGCCAAGGCAGGTGAGAAATCTGCCACTGAACCACCATTGCACCACCCTCATCTATTTTTATTTCTTTCATTTTTTTCACCTTTGCATCAGTTTGAATACTTTATATTGGACTGTCATCTAGTTTATTAATCCTGCATCTTGCTGTCTCCAATCTGCTTCTAAACTTAGTCATTGAGTTCTTAATTTCAGATACTGTGTTTTTCATTTCTAAAATACTCATTGTGCTCTTTAATCTATTCTGTCCGTATTTTACTCTTTTTTTCTTTCATATTTTAACACTTTTTATTTTCAATTCCCTGTTTGCCATCTCCAACACGAGGATCATCTTTGAATCTTCTATATTATTATTATTTTTTACGCTTCATTATTGGCCACGTGATCTTGCCTCTTGAATATGTCTAGTCATTTTTTATTATAATTTGGACATTTTGAATACTAGAATTATAGAGGGTTCAGATGATGTCATCATCTACCAGAAATAGTTCTTCCTTTTCTCTAAGATGCCTATATGGAGAGTGGGTTAACCACCTCAACCTAACCAGAGACTGATTTAGGTTTAGGGTTGATTGCAATTAGAAAGACTAAGTTGACCCTGGTTTATCCCTGTTCCTAGGATGTGTTCCCCTGGGCTTTTGATTGAGAACCTAATGAGTCCTGGTCTTGTCAGTCTTGAAGATAATAGGAGATTCTCTTCAGAGGTTTCAAGCTTAGTTCTTTAACCTCTTGCTACGTTCAAAATTTGACAAAAAACTGTCAAAATTTGACAAATATATCCAGGGAAAGGCCAGCCATGTGTTTGAGGAAGGCCTCTTCTCCTGGCGCATGTTTGCTCACAGTTCTGAAAGACTGATTGCGGGAGATTTCCCTCTGCCTTTTAGAAGCCTTAAGCCCAGCTCACCAGACTTCCAAGAGGTTCAGCAAATGTCTCATAAGGAAACCATTTATATGTCTGACTCCCTTCATATTTCCCACTTGTCACTCTAGCTCCGTATGACTGCTACAAGTTTTGATGCTTTCTCTTTCTTTGCAGAAATCCTCTGCTTCAATTTATGCCTGGATTCAGCATATAGCCCCAAAGAAAAAATAGCTGGTGGTAGGTGCCGCATCTCAGAACAATTCTTTTTCACTGAAATTTTAGTTTATGTAGTCCTTGTTATTTATGCAGCTCTCTGGTGACTTTAAAATATGAGTTATTTCCTTTAATTGCCATTATAGTGAAAGCTTTATATCCTATGTGAACGCAGAGGTCTGCATCTTTTCCTTTCAAAGAGAGTGGTGTCAAATCTTAGTTTGCTTAAGCCACTCACTAGATAAGAGAGATTTAAATTGGCTATACATTATACTAATCCTCCAAGAAGCTATTCTTTGGCAATTATTATTTGTTGATAGCTTTCTCTTATATATCTCACTTGATGAATTATAGGATTTTTAAAAAATTATATTTATGGTAAGATGTGATTAATCAAGCATATTTATAGGTGCCCATCTTTCTCTAATATGTCTTCTTTGAAGCCCTGTTGCCCTGTCTTAATTCAGCTCACTGTCATCTCTCACCTTGGGTCACTGAAAAGCCTTTGAAATGATTTCTTTGCCTTCTTGATTGGTTAATGCTAGTCCACTCTCCTCACCTTTAATAAGAGTAAGCTTTCTAAAAATTAAATCTAAGGATCTATTTCCCCTGATTAAAACCATTTAAAGATTTTGCCCTTAGGAGGAAGCTGGCACTCTGCCATCTTTCACATGGCCTGTGTGATCGACCCCTGCCCAGCTTTCCAGCCCTGTCCCCTGCCTTCTCTCCCTCAAACGATTTCCTTCAGCCACATCGAATTTCCTTTCGGTTCATGACAATGCCATGTTCTCTCTATTCTGTGAGTCTTTACACATATTGCTCACTCTGCTGGGGACGCTATTGTCCTTCCATTTATCCTCTTCATCCCGTTAACTCGCAGAGATCCAAGATGTAGTCATCTGATCTGCTGGGAGTCCTTCAGAAAGTCACTGGAGGAGGTAGCAGTTGTGTTGTGTTAAAGGCTGAAATTAGATTTCAACAGTCAGTGATGAGGGAATTAGAACAGTGGAGGCATCAGAGAAGGGAGAACTCTTGTGGACTGTAGTGTAGCTAAAGCAGCATCTCTGGTGGGGCTCAGGGCTGAGATTGCTTCCTCTGATGTACATTTCCCTACCCCAAGGATGACTAGTAATTAAGAAGTCCCTGCCCTACATATCCTAGAAGATTTGTCCCAGGGAGTCCCTAGGTAATTATTTTGTTTCTTATTGAGTTTCTCCTGGACCTGTGCTCCTCAGGGACCCAGGGTCCCTCAGGCTCAAGGAAACTGAGAATGGGTGGTGTGAGAGGGATTGTGTAGACTCAGGTGGTGACTACAGGGACTGTATCTCCATGTGCCTGCAGTGAGTGAAGGGAAGCAGGGTCCTGGGTCAGGCACACTGGGCCAGTTGGGCTGGAGGATGGATCCTTCAGGGGCTTCCAACCTTAGAGTCCATGTTACTAAGATTCTATGTGAGTCTGTGGGATTGTTCTTCAAGGCAGTGTGAAACCTAACTAAATGCTCCAAGTTCTCAAAATATTTTGATTAGTGTCTGTCAGAATAAACCTCTTTATTGAAAATAGTATTTTCATAAGTACTGCATAACAGAGTCCTCGATGCTTTGCAAGGACTTCTCAAAAGAGATTTTACCTTTACAATATCTCTGTCAGGTAGGTAGGCCCATCTCATAATAGGACACTGTGAGGCCGAAGAGAATGAGATGCAGAAAAATGAAAGAAGTAGGGAAAGCTCCTATGCCTCATCAATGGCAGCATTTGTAAGTGATATCTGATAGTTGGGCCTCTTAGTCAGACATTTTACATAAGGGATGGATCCCACCTGGTTCCCAGGAAGGAAATTTCTAAGAAATCAAATATAGGTCCTTGTCCCCACTAAAACCTAGCAGCTCATCTTTCTTTCTTCTGCCCAAGTGAGAAAACCTGTTAAGCCCCATGATCTTGTGACTATCCTGCAGACAGGAGTCTATTCTGTCATTTAGGGTCAAGATTTTTCCTCATCCTGTATAGCTCCTTAAAATTATTCTCAGTTGTGAGACATATCACAGGAGGAATCTCTGGAAGACACCTGGACCTAGGTTCAAGAGATTGAGAATTATCCTCATTCATATTCTTTTCTCTTGATCTCTGAACTTCCCATCAGTTTCATTTCTTCTCACATCAATATCTTTGATACCATGTGGGCTGCATCTTAAGGAATAAAGTGATAGTATTGTTGTCTGTTTAGATTGATGGTAAGCTCCATAGCTGGGTTACTTGAGATGTGTCGTATTTTGGTCTTGGGAAGGAAGTTCTAGCCAATCTATAGTGCAGGATTTAGAAACATAAAACAAATGATTTAAGTAACAGAGCTCTTGATCCAGAAAGTCTCAGGGACAGTAGATATTCTAACACTAACAATGTTTTTGGTTTCTTTTAAGATGATGCAGTAGTTCCTTAGGTAGCACAATTTTTTCTTGTTTCACACATTGTTCTATATGTTGAAATGCAGCAGAGTAAAGTATATCCTTTCTCTATCTTAAAAGTCTAGCAGGGTGCACGGGTGGGTTCAGTGGAAGAATGGTCGCTTTCCATATGGGAGACCCAGGTTTGATTCCTGGACCACGTAATCCCCCCTGCCACCCCCCCAAAAAAGTCTAGCAAAGAGAAAATAATCCCACATTTATTGACCTGGAGGATGAGTTGCCAGGAGAAGGTCTGCAGTTGGGTATAGACAGCATGTCCTAGGGAAAGAAGCATGATGTGCCATGTGGTTGAGAGCAGGATGCCTTTGAGAAAATGAGAGAAACCCATTCCTGCAGCTGGGAGAGGGGTAGCAGGGTCTTGTGGAGCCTTTTGACCATTTTGGAGTATCTTCATGAAAATGGGAAACTTTAATTAGAATAGTGACATGAGAAGTTTGAGTTGTAAAAAGAATGATTTGGATAAACTAATGACTTGGAAGAGAGCAAGAGGAAACCAAATCTCTTGCAATTGTCCAGGTAACTTGAATGTTGGCTGTGGGATGCAGAGAAGGCATACATGAGAGATGTTCAAAAAGTGGCATTTGGAAGCTCGAGTGATTGATTGAAGGAAATGAAGCAGGAAAAGGGGTCAAGGGCAAGGAGTTTCTAATTTCTGGGTCAGATAGCTTATAGATATTGTTCTCATTTGCTGAGCTAGAGAACACTGGGAGTAGAGCACCACTGGGGCAGGGAAGACCACAAATACAATATCAAGAAGTTTGGGTGCCTGTGAAACATGCAAATAAGATGGTCATCAGGGAGCATTCAGGTCTGTAGCTCAGAGGTGTGGTCTGGGCTGAAAGAATACATCTGGGGTTCACCTGCATGTTTGAGAAGCACTAATATCATAGCATGATGGAGCAAGGGGATCTCTCTAAGGAAAGTGTGAAGGCATTGTGAGGAAGAAAACTAGGAAGGTGAATTGTTACCATGGCCAAGAGAAAAGACAGTTTCATGAAGGAGGAAGTGATCCTTAATGCTATTGGGTTTAGAGACATGGATGCCAATGATGACTGGTCAGGCAGTGTTGATAGAGTGGTGAGTGCAAGAGCTGGTCTGCCAGCTGTGTCTTAATTCTCACTTATCCACATTTAACAAAAGGCTACATGCCAGAGAGAAATATTTAATATGCATTCATTCTTCATTCATTCTTCATAAAGGTAATAGAACCACAGCATGACCAAGCAGAACCAAACTGTCATCTCAGAGTTCCTCCTCCTGGACCTGCCGTTAAGCAATTGAACCTCTTTTATGCCTTGTTCCTAGTCATGAATCTTACTTACCATGGTTCTTAGGGAACCTCTTCATCATCATCATCGTTCACTGTAATTTCCATCTCCACATAATCATGGATGTATTTCTCAACAACTTGTCCTTGTCTGACCTTTGCTTCCTGTGTCACAATGCCCGAATGGCTGCAGAACCTGCAGAGCCAAGTCCCATGTATCTCCTGTGTCCTATGCAGTTTGTCTGGCCAAGATATGTTTTTAGATTTTTTTTTTCCTCTAGTGAGTTTCTACTTTGGGTCCATGGCCCATGACCACTACATGGCCATCTTCTTTCCCCTGTGCTAGACCACCACCTTGATCCTCCAGCTCTGCCTTTGTTGGTGCTGTCCTAGGTGCTGACCACTGCCCATGCCCTGATGTATATCCCGCTCATGGCCACGTTGTCCTTCTGTGCTGACAGCGTGATCACACACTTTTTTCTACAATACATCTACTTTGTTGGAGATGTCCTGCTCTGACTCTACAGTTAATGGGTTGGTGACATTTTCCACTGGAGGCCTTATTCTTGTCATTCCATTCTTCTCATCATGTCCTAGGTGTGAACTGCCTCCTGCACCTCACAACGGTGTCTCTCTTTCTATGCAATAGTTACTGGTCTCTACTCATGTCGGTCAAGGAGACTGTCAATTTCAGAATATAGATGACTAACAGAAATAAAACTTAATTCTGTTCAGGTCAAATAAAGCAGGTCTGGATGCAGCCTTTGACCAGACTGCATTTGCACCTGGGCCAGAAAGGTCCCTGTCCTTGGCCACCATGCTCCATCCTGGCTTGATTGACATTTTGGGCTGGATAGTTCTGTGCTGTGGTTGCTGTCCTGTGCATTCTGGGATTTTCAGGTTTCCACCCACTGGCTGCCAATAGCACACCCCCCTACCTGCACACCAATTGTGACAAACAGAAATTTCTCCCGACATTTCCAAATGTCCTCTGCTGTTATGGAGGGGGTGACAGTGAAAAGTCACCCCAGGTGAGGACCATTGTTTCAGAGAGCTCCAGTGATCACAAGCACACACACACCATGCGATCCATGAAGTGAAGCACCGTTCTGGTAACTTCCATTGTTCAGGTTCCAGGAAGAGATGTTCTTCTCTTGCCCAAGGTCTTTGAAACAAAAGGCAACTCCATCTAAATGCTCTGAACATCCCGAGATGTTGGTGATGAAGGCTTCCTCAAAGTGTGGGGAGTTTGAGCACTGGATGCTCTTAGACAGAAGACAAATTAAACAACTTGTGAATGCCTCTCCTTGTTCAGATAGCACATGTACAATATATTCCGCATAAATGAATAGTTGTTTCTCAAAGTGATAAGCATCCTTTCTTCTCTCAGTTCACTATCCTTAAAAGTTCCCATGGCCACTGACAGACAGCTTGAAATATTAAATAATTTGCATTACTTTACATTTTGATACATGTAGAGCAATGTAATATGTATGGAATATGATCATTCCATAACATGTATGGAATTCTGATCATTTACATTGGCAACTAGATGAGCCTTGAGTGATAGAACTGAGAGTAGTTTTATTTTTAACAATATTTAATAAAATTTAATTAAAAATTTTAAGAAATTAAAAATATCAGCTTTATTTAACCAGTTAAGCAATATTTGATATTTATAGTTTGCAATTCTTTAGTACATAAATTCAATAGTTTAGAAGAAAAAAATTTTGAAAACATGAGAAATATTTATAATTTATCTGTTTTCCTTTTAGTTTAATTTACATTTTAATGAAATTACAGATTTGAATACAATAAGATTTTGATTTTTAATCATTTAGATCACCATCGTTAGAAAATAATTTAAATCATGTAAACATATAATTATGTAAAATTCTAGATTATAATAACATAGAAGTTTTCTGAAATAAAAGTGTAAACTAGGAAAATAAAATTTATGGAGTAAATATGTATATAATTTATGAATTCTGTGTATGTATATATTATTAATTATCTTAACATTGCTGGCCCATCATCAGAGCATCAATACATGCAAAGTAATTAAATTCCAGTCTCTTTGTTATTTTGCCAAACTTGAATCATATAGAAACCTAAGTGCCCAAAATTGACTAAAGAAAAAAAAAACATGTCCAAATGTAGAAAAACTGAACAACATGTAAAGTATGAGATGATGTAGTCACCTGTCTTTGGAGAGATGCAGGGTGTCCTAAGTTGCGATATGAAAGCATACAAAGGTTGAAGTTGAAAATGGAAGGGGTAACTGGCCAAGGGATGAATAGAATTAATCTTGAGCATTTCTGGGGAGGCTTGGTGAAGTGGGAGATGATGAATTTGTCACGGCACATATTTTTCTCCTTAACTATGGAATTTCCTCTACTAGTCCTTATCTGCCTGAATGCAGACTCAAAGAAAAGAGGTCTGTGTGGGTACCCAAGAATTGGAGCTTTGCTGGGCAGGTAAGATGGATGCCTGGGGAGCGTATTTGTTGGATATGGAATTTTACATCAACAGTTGTTTCTTTCATCACTTACCAATGATCCAAGTGTTTCTGGTTTGAATAGTTTCTCATGGGAAATCTGCTATCATTTTCATCTTTGTTGCTCTGCATGTAATTGTTCTTTTATATCTGGATACATTTAAGAGTTTATTACTCATTTTCAGCAACTTGAATATTCTGTACTTTTGTATGTTTCCTTTACTTGGATGTTTAAATTCCTTAAAAATTGTTGAACTTCTATTGTCTATGGTTTTATAGTTTTCATAAAAATTTGATTTGGAAAAATTTGGGCCATTTTAAGAAACATTTTTATAGCCCCCACCCCTTGTCTCTCAGAGACTTCAGTTGCATATTTGTTAGACAAGTCACTGAGGGTTTGTCCATTCCCTTCTCGCCTTTTCCTTTCTGTGCTTCTTTTTGGATGGATTTATTGTAATGTTTTCAAGTTCATTGATCATTTATCTCACAGTGTCCAATCTGTTAATCCCATCCAGTAAAATGTTTATTTCCTTTATTTTTTTTAATCTCTAGAACTCCCATACTGTTCTTTCTCCTATCATCTATTTCTCTGCTCATTTCTTGTTTTTCTTTACATTCTTCTTCCTGTTGAACATATTTATAACAGATATAACAGGTATAACAAGGTCCCTGTCCTTGGCCACCATGCTCCATCCTGGCTTGATTGACATTTTGGGCTGGATAGTTCTGTGCTGTGGTTGCTGTCCTGTGCATCCTTAAAATGCACATCCATAAAATGCATCCATAAAAATAAGGGCATCCTTAAAATGCACATCCATAAAATGCATCCATAAAGATAAGGGCATCCTTATTTTTATGCCCGTTTCTGATACTTCCATCATCTGTATACTTTCTGGATCTGTTCTTCAACTGACATTTCTTCTAACTATGGGTTAAACATTTCTGCCTTTTCGTATGTCTAAAAATATTCCATCGTATGCCAGATATTGTGAGTTTTACATTGTTGAGTGTTGGGTTTTCTTTGTAATTCTTTAAGAAATGCTGGGCTTTCGTTGCTGACAGTTAAGTTATAAGTGAATTAGTTTGTTCTTTTTGAAGCTGTTCGTAAAATTCGTTTAGGTCTTGTCTAGATTTACCTTCATTTTAGGGCAATTTAGCACTATCCATTAAACCTGGCACCTGGTTTGATTGCGGTCTCTGCTGAGTGACTTGTTTATTCCAGATCTCTCCACTTTGGCTGGTGAGAACTCAAACAATTCCTGTTTGAGTGTGAATGCAGAGAATTTTTGTCCTAAGGTCTCTAGCATTTTCTCTCCTTTACAATTTGCTCTTTTTTTCATGGGGTTTTCAATTGCTGAATTTACAGATTGGTATTCAACCAAAACCTCAAGGGGATCCCTATGCAGATAAATGTTATTCTTTTTATGCGTAGTTCCCTCCTCTCCATAACTCTGCCCTGCAAATTCCTGCCATCCTAAACTTCCTGAGCATTGATATCTGTCTATTCAGCTCAAATAAATTGCTGGGCTCTGTTTGGATTCCCCTTCTTGGTGCCACAGTCTGGAAATTGCTTCCAGGTAGAAAATGTGTGCAATGATAAGGCTCCCCTCATTTGTTTCTCTTCTTCTTGGTATCACAATCCTTGTTGTCTACTGCCCGATAATTCAAAATAGATATTTCCTATATTGTGTCCAATCTTCTCATTATTTACTTTGGCAGTGTAAGTCCAGACCCTGTTACTTCCTCATGACTAGACATTTTGATACATTTAATTTATCTCTTCTAATTGTCTGGTTTAATATCTTCAGTACAATGTTAGATTATAGTGGTTATAGTGGGCACGTTTATCTTGTAGGAAGCAATTTTTCTATTTCTATTGTTTAACAATGCTTTCTCATTCTTAAACAATGGAAATAAATAGTGATGAAGACACTGTGGTACTCCTTTTACACATTTCTCTATTTTTAAATGATCATATTGGAGGGTAGCAAAATTGAAAATTTTTTTGAAACCTGGATGATAGGAAGAACTTTCAGTTTTCAATAGTTACTGAAAAATTGTCATCCTTATCAATAATTAAATTATGGTTTTATATATCTATTAAACCAATTAAATATAGTGAAAGTCACTATTGATGGGGCTACTCGGAAACAACTACATTTGATAGCAGTTTGGCAATATAAAATATGAACTTTAAACTATCCATAATGATAGGTAGATATATTAATGTTTAAGAATGTAGGCTAGGAGAAAAAATCACATGAAAACATTATTATGGAGATGATATTTTTAATATTCAAATATTTGAATTAATATCCAAATAGAACAGGAGAGAGATTTTTGAGCAAACTATGGTGTGAAGTAATATGAGCATCCCCCAAAACTACCATTAAGGTAAACATATAACTTGGGCAGTAACATGGAAATTCACATATAAAATATATACATGAAAGAGTAAAAGATTATTTAACTTTACAAGTAGAACTAAAAATACTGGTGCACATTAATCTAAACAATGAAAGATGCATGTTTGTCAGTAAATGTGGTTTCAAAAGTAGACTGAAATTTTCTCTTCATATGACTATCAGTAGTAAGTGTGCAATCCCCATGCGAAACCTTACAATGTTCTCCAAATCAGCAATTTTAAGCTTAGTGTTCCTTCTAGCTAAGTTTTGTAGTGTAAGCCATAGGCAATTCCTTACCAAAAGTTCCTGGGACTGAATTCCCATTAACTGCTGCTGTTCAGCTTTCATTTTAACAAAGATAACCACCACAACAGCTAACATTTATTGAAATTATGCTATATATTGGGAACTAAATTTTTACATGCAGACATACATATCTCATTTAATGATCACAATCAATTCTTTGCACACGTAATCATAAACAAACTCCACAATAGTACAATGAGGTAGGTTATACTTGCTTTGAAATATTAAGTATTTTCCCAAGGTCACACAGTTTACAAGTGACAAAAGCAAGACTTGGACTTACATAAGGTAACTCTAGATCCCATGCTGCCTATCACTTTGCTATGCTGTCTTATACTGTAGAATTTAGGTGTGGATTTTCCATATATGAAGCAAATTTGGGGTGGGGTAGGGTGTGGTGAACTGGCTATCCACAATGGACCTCCACTGAACAAGGTATTATCTGCCTCAATCACAGTCTTGTCAGATTCTTAACAGGAAGGAAAGACATTAAGAATGAAAAATGGCATGCAGTAGTAGCATTTTATTTTCTTATAGAAAGTTACTGGTTATGACTATACCTTCTACAGATTTTTGCCAGAATGGTTGCTGATATTAGCTTTCTTAGTCCTTCTTTGTACCTATTAATGTCTTAGTCAATGTCTTATGAAAATACTGACCTGAGTTGATCTTGGGGAACTACAGAATAGTGTGTATTCTGGACCATAGAAGGTGTGAATTGGCTATTGGGGGTCTTAGTGCATGGATAAACGGTTTGAACTTCATTCTTCAGGCAGTATAATGCCACTGAGAGTTCAGATGTGGTGGTGGTGATGGCGACATCCCCATATTCTGGAAAGATTAATCTGATTGTCCTGTTCTGCATGGATGGAATGGGGAGAAACTGGGGACCCAAGACCAATTAGGAGGGGCCCAATCATTCAGGAAAGAGTTAATGAGGTGTCCATAAACACTGTTCTTTCCTGGCCCTAACTTTACACCATCCAGTGGGTTCAGCACACATTAACTGGTGCCAGGTCTTGTGCCAGGTGGTAATCAAGGGGCTACAAAGATGAAAAAGACTTGGAAAAAGATGCTCCAAGGAGAAAAGTGAAAGTTTCCTTGTAAAATGTAAGATGGTAGGAAGACTTTGGGTCTGGAATGCCTGGTAAAACACTGCAGTGTGTCTACCTGAAGACCCTATATTTACCAAATCTTTCAAGCCGTGGTTCTTAAGTCATTCAGCATGGGGGCTTCACGGTGGCAGAAACACTACTGGTAGGAATAGAGGTTGACAAGGTCCTGGGTATGGTGGGAGGAGGTTGTCTTTCCTCAGAGTTTATTCTCAGCCTCTAAACATCCCAGCCCTTTATGTTGGTCACAAACTATCCCATGTTGTTTCAAATGTATTCAAGCACATCCTTTATCATATTGTAAATCTAGATGGCTATGTCTTTAGAAATTTCGATGATAAGAATTTAAGCTAATGACATTGACCTGATGATGGGTTTGTTCTGATTCAGTTCTGTAGCTTAGACATGAGACAGTCCAACTTCAGATCACAGGGACAGAAAGTGAGGTCTTCCATCTCTCTAGCTCTTCCATTCTTCTGTGCTTAGGGTGGTCAATGTGGAAGGTGGGGACCCCTACATTGTGTGTCATGTCACTGCCACTCAGGAGAAAGTATATTCCTAACCCAAAATAACTTTTTCAAGGAAGACTTGATATCTCGGTTCCTCAAACTATAGATAAAGGGGTTCAGCATTGGGGCTACCACTGTGTACATCACCGATGCAACTGGACCCTTCTGTGCTGAGCGGATTGAGGGGGGACTGAAATAAATGCAAAACGAAGTACCAAAGAAAAGAGACACTACAGAGAGATGAGAACTACAGGTGGAAAAGGCTTTCCGCTTTCCCTGAGCTGACGGGATCTTCAGGATGGTTGAGAAAATGCACGTGTAAGAGACGATCAGGCTGAGCACACAAATCAGGCCTGCGAGTCCCCCGACGGTGAAGATCATGAGCTCATTGATGAAGGGGTCTGAGCAGGACAGACTCAGGAGGGGGTTGATGTCACAGAAGAAGTGTGGGATCTCATGGTCTGCACAGAAAGACAGGCTGTTCATCAGGAGTGTGTGTAGGAGGGAGTGGAGGGCATTCGTGACCCAGGAGATGGACACGAGGAGGACGCAGAGCCCAGGGCTCATGACCATAACATAATGGAGTGGGTGACATATGGCCACGTAACGGTCATAAGCCATGACAGCCAAGAGGAATGCCTCCAGCATCACAAACCACATGAAAAAATAGAGTTGTGATAGACACCCTGCATAAGAGATGACCTGATTCTGGATCCATATGTTTGCCAACATCTTGGGGACTGTGGTGGATACAAAGCAGGCATCAGTGAGGGAGAGGTTGGCCAGGAAGAAGTACATGGGGGTATGGAGTTGCACATCAGAGATGATGGCCAGAATGATGAGGAGGTTGCCCGCCACTGTGACCAGGTACATGGTTAGGAACAGCCCAAAGAGGGCCTCCTGCTGATCCGGCTGCTTGGAGAACCCCAGGAGGAAAAATTCTGAGGCACTGGAGATGTTTTCCCATCCCATTTGTCTGGAAGAAGAGAGTTGGGTTAACTGAGTGAGGTTGCTAAGCCCTGGCTTGTGCATCTGAGAATCAGGCAGTGCCCCTTGTGGATCTAGTTGTAGGTTGAATCATATGACATTTCCAATATATGTCTGCTTTGGACCTACAAAAACTACAGTTTCATCTGGTTCAACTGAATATTTGCAAAGGCCTGTGCTTGGGAAATCAAATATTTGTTTGCAAAGACAAATGAAAGTTTTCACTTATAATAGTAAGTTTTTATCCAGTACTCGTATTTTGAGGCTAGCTTGGAGGCGTTTGCTGGCCTAGCTTTGGTGGTGTTTGCATGGAAAATTATGATATTAATAAAAACTAAGATTTCACAGATTGAATACATCTTTAACATAGTTTTCCAATACTTTAAAAGACCAAGGCTCCCAGAAAAGGGTTTAGGAATTGGTAAAAAAGCATATTTAGCACTGAAATATAATCATCACCATGTATACAGTTGGTCTTGCCAGAAATCTGAGCATCATAATTGATCTCTTTTTCTTCATCCTCTCCACCTAATGACTGCATCCAAATGACATCCAAATTCTGGCAAATTTACTTTTTCAATATAGCTCCAATTTCCCTGCTTCTCTCTATCCCAGCTGCCAGTATTATCATTCAAGGCATTATGATTTCTCACTTAGATTTTGGCAATGGCTCTCCCTGCCTCCAGGCATGCTTACCCACTCTCTAGTACCCTTCCAGCAGCAAGAATGAGGTTCCCCAAAATCAAATCTGATTTTATATTTCCACTTGAAAAAGCCTTCAAGGTTCCCCATTACTTTCAGGATAAACTTTAAACTTCTCCATGTGGCCCAAAGGTCCTTGATCACCACTGGCATTTATTATAGACTGGCCTCCTTATTCCCCCAGTGCCCATGGATTTCCCTCCTCCATTTTGTGCCCTTTGCTCCAATTCAGCTGAACCACTTTCAATTATGTAAAAGATCCAGATTTTCTCTCACTGCTGGAATTTCATGTGCCATTTTCTTTGCCTGGAATTGTTTTCTCTTTCCCATTCATTAGTTTACACCAATCTTCAAATCTCACTGTAGATGTCACTTCTAGAAAACCTTCCCTTAGCCACCCCCTCAAAACACACACAGGTTCAAGCCTCCTCTGGATGTCCCCATGCTCCTGCCCTCCGTCCTTCCCCCACCCCTAGCACATGTCACACGGGATTGTAACTGCCTGTGTACTCATCTCTATTGTGCTGTAGGCACCCATGAGCATTGGCACCTAGCTTGAGTAACTTTGAAATCTTGCATTAGCACCGAACTGGTGCAACTCAGGTGCTCAGTGAGTATCTGCCATGTGAGTGGATGGGAAGATTGGATAAAAGCAATATTAGCCAGAGGGAACAGCATGAGCCTTTTTGTTAGTTATTTCGCATGTAGTTTTGAGCTAATGGAATACGTAGGAAATATTACGGTTACAGAGACATAAAAATGCCAAAACAAACAAATTAACTCTTTCTAGACAAAATTCTGGTAAGGGAATAGCATTTTGGCTTAGGAATTCACACATAGAATCAGTTTTCCTTGGTACTAGATATATATTTTTCTTCCAAAGTTCAGCATGCCCTGTGACTGCATCAGCCCTAATTGCACCCACTGATGCCCTCCTTGCTCTTGTCTCTTGGCCAGCTCTCACTGGTTAGAAACCTCAGCCTTAGTTCCCACATTTTCCCTCTTAACTCCCCCAGTCACAGACCAGGGGTCCTTCCTTCATTTTTTCTTCAGTTACTTGTTCATCTCTTGCCCCAAGAACACCCAGCACCTCATCCAAATATAAAATACTTTCAATATATTGTCCTTCTTCCTTCTCACATGGGGTCAGTGGGCATTGCCCAGACTTGTCATGAAGTCTAATTCCTACAACTTGAAAAAATATAGCTAAGTGCTCTTCTAGGAGATCTCAATTTCCTGTGGTTGATTGATTTGAAATATTTGGTGAAATTAAATCTGGACTCATTGTCAGGTTTGAAAACTGAAATGAAATTTAGAGCATCATCCATTGACGTGGAGAGTAGCATCTGTGAAGGAAATAGGTGAAGGTTGTAAAGCTAAAAAGCAGAATAATGTAGTGGATGGGACTTGAGTGATGAGGATGTATTTCAAACCCCTATTACCATATACTGTCACCCCCAATACCATGCATTTATACTGATGAGTACATTCATTAAAATCTCTGGGAGAGTGATCAGGGAACCAATACTTGTTAGAGTAATGGGAATTGGGTTTATGAGAGACAGGAATAGGAGAGATTGTCCTGCGTAACTTTGATATATTTTGAAGTTTAAACCATGTGAATGCAATACTTATTTTAAATATTAATTAAGGAAACCTTACCCTCCAAACCATGGGTTCACAGCATATATAAATGTGAGACAGTATAGTATAATGCAGCCTTGTTTTTTTGTGTTTTTTTTGGGTAATCAAACCCAGGTCTCTGGCATGGCAGGTGAGAATTTTGTCACTGATAATGCAGCCTCTTTTTAAATAGAGATTCCATACGTAGCAGAAATGCTAGTTTGGCCACATCCTCTTAAAGCCTTAATGCTGTGTGTGGGCATGTGTTTGCGTATGTGTCTGAGTGTGTGTCTCCTGCAGTAGCTAGGTTATATGTCAGGGAACCTGATGGTATTACCTGGAGAGGAGTCACTGTTGGTTCCTGTGCTTGGTTCTCTTTCTATCAGAATGTCTCTCACTGTCTGTCTGATCCTAAGGTCTTGGGTCTCTTCCCCCTTTTGGCTACAAAGCAGCACAGTATCATCATCATTGCTACAGGAATGTTTTCAGAAAGGCTGTGTGAGCTATGAGCTCCCAACTGATCATAGGCCGGGTTGGGCAGGAAAAGTAAAATGTGCAAAGGAGGCTTGTGTCTCCCTTTCCTGGTTCTTACCTGACTGTTCTTGCCAATAGCTGAAGCTGTCACTTGCAGGTCTCTGTCTGTTTCACATGCCTTGTTCCCAACTGGGGATGGTCAGAAGGTGTCGAGAACTTCTGTTAAAGGTACCAAAAGGAAAATTGCTTCATGATCTGGATACGTGGAAGGATGATGATTGTTTTTGCTACATCTGCTCCAATTTCTCCTTTGGTCTCACAGTGTAAGAGAAGCCCCTTATTTTGTCCACCTTGAGAATAAGGGAACAAGCGCTCCAGATCAGGACCAGAATCATGCCAGTGTTTGGTATCCTTGGAAGCTGAATGGACAGAACACCAGATGAAGCCCAGTATCGACCACATCTCATCCCTTTTCTACTTACTTCAAAACTTGCTGCTAACATCTGCCACTTCCCTGCCTCATCAGAACTCAAGAGAAATGTGTTCTTGTAATTTCATCAGCACCCTAGGAATGAGGGTTCTGCTATTCTTAGCTGCAAGTTGGAACATTGTCAAGATCTATTGAATTGAAGGTAATTAACTCTGGGAGGCATCCAGTGCCCAAGAGGATTGAAAATTCAGTGCTGTGTCTCTGTCACAAGCTGGTCCAAGGGAGGAAGGGGTGATAGGGGCCTGCCCACATACCTCTGTGGTCCCAGCAGACTCTCAGAATTCCATTCACCAGCAAAGCAGCCAAGTGAGTTTTGTTTGCCTCATTTAGCCAGGTTTGTCTGAGCCTTTTCAGTGAGATGCAGAGAGAAGACTTCAATATAATGGAAAAGGCCAATTAAGAGTGAACCACTCTACCGCATCTTCCTTTTTTTAGAGACAATATTCCTAGGTAGGTTAAGGCTATGCCAGTACTATTGTTTTTTCTTAGCATTTTAAAATTGATAAACGTATATGATATATTCACATACCATGTAATTACCTAAAGTGTACCATCAATGGTTCACAATATCACCATATAGCTGTACATTTATCATCACAATTGACTTTTTCCCCTTTTTTTGTGAAAAATAACATATATGCAAAAAAACAATAAATTTCAAAGCATGCTGCAACAATTAGTTGTAGATCCAATTTCAGAGTTTGGTATGGGTCACAGCTCCCTAATTTTAGGTTTTTACTACTAGCTGCCCCAAGACACTGGAGACTAAAAGAAATATCAATATAATGATTCAGCAGTCATACTCATTTGTTAAACCCTACCTTCTTTATATAACTCCACCATCACTTTTGATCTTTTCCCCACTCTTTAGGGGTATTTGGGCTATGCCATTCTAACTTTTTCTTGTTGGAAGGGGCTGTCAATAATATGGGATAGAGGGTTGGAACTAATTGATGTTCTGAAGAGGCTGACCCCTCTGTGTTTCAGGACTTATCTGGCCTAGAAAACTATTGGGAGGTTGTAGCCTTCTGAAAAGTAACCTTAGTGCATAGAACCTTTGTAGAATCTCATATAATGCCCTAGGTGTTCTTTGGTATTGGCAGGAATGGTTTTGGTTGGGGTTTAGCAAAGTATGATAGGTAGCAATGTCTAGCTGAAGCTTGCATAAGAGTATCCTCCAGAGTAGCCTCTCGACTCTATGTGAACTCTTTCAGCCACTGATTCCTCATTTATTACACTTCTTTTACCCCTTTTGGTCAGGATGGCATTGTCGATCCCATGGTACCAGAGCCAGGCTCATCCCTGGGAGTCATGTCCCACGCTGCCAAGGAGACTTTCACTCCTGGATGTCATGTCTTATGTAGTGGGGAGGGAAATGATTTCACTTGCAGAGTTTGATTTATATATAGAGAGAGGCCACATCAGAGCAATGGAAGAGGGCCTCTGGAAGTAACTCTTAGGCATCCTATAGGAAGGCTAAACCTCTCTGCTACATAAATAAGCTCCACAAGAGCAAGCCTCAAAATCAATGGCTTGGCCTATTGATTTGGGTGTCCCTAATGTTTGACACAGTATGAGGGATTTCCCTGGTGAAAATTGAATAATCCCATATTTTTTTCTCCCATCCCTCAAGGGACATTGCCAATACTTTTTGATTATCTGCTTAATATACTCTGGGGTGTAGCCAAGCATTACATTAAACTATACAGAATTAAATCCTCTCATTCTTATTCTGGGCTCCCTGTGTTTGGATTGTTTAATGAGCTATCCAGACAGGTTAAGTAAGATTTAGGTTCTGGACAAAATGAACCTTTTTTCCTTTGGTTTCATAGAGTAGGTGAAGTTCAAAAATACAATTTCTTCTTTAACCCTATATTCTGAATTACCTTAATCCCAACCTGACCAGCTTCATTCTTATTTCTAAATACAAGGTTATAAATATATAAAACAGTCTCTCAAAATCCAGAAATAACATTTGCTGCTCTGGACTAAATGTGACTGCTATAGGAGCTCAAATCTAGGTCCCGATTTTCTTATAAATATTCTCTAAATGAGATCATACAATATTTGTTCTTTTGTTTCTGGCTTATTTTGCCCCACCAAATGTCCCACAAGTTCATTCACAACATTGCATGCCTCACAACTTTGTTCTTTTTTGTAGCAACACAACATTCGATCATATGTATTCATCATCGCTCACCAATCCACTTCTCAATCACTGCATACTTCAGCCACCTCCATCCATTGGGCATCCAGTATAATGTCCAAAGCCCACAGTCCATCAACACTCAATTTTAGATAATTTCATTGTTCCCAAGAGAAAAATAACCAATAAACACACCCTCACCAAATAGAATATCCAAACCTACCTTTAACTCTCTTCCCTCCCCCCATTATGTATCCTTGGTATTGCTGTGGAACTATCGATGTTTTCCTGTTAAACATAGCCATAGCATGCAATAGCAGTTTTCCTCCTATACCCCCCAAATTATACACTCTTTGTATAAGATTTATACCTTTGCAATAGTTCATGCAAGAATTTATTTATATTTGTAGTATGAATCAGTGGGACATATAGATCTATATAACCCCTTTCAATCATGTTCACCTTCAATATGATTATATTACTTATAGACACACAAGTGAACTGCCTTCACTTCTATCTATTCCCTTACATTTAAGTTCAACCACATTAGCAAACTATTCCCCCATCTCTAGCTTCTGTGTATCTTTACTATAGTAAAGATATCTTTACTGTGTATCTTTATTTATAGTCTGTACTATAAGCCTTGACTTTACCTTTACCATGGTCATAAAAGTGGAACCATACAGTATCTATCCTTTTGTGTCTGGCTTATTTCACTCAACATTATGTTCTCAAGGCTCATCCATCTTGTTATGTGCTTCAGGACATCATTTAATCTTACTGCTGCATAATATTCCATCATATGTATATACCACATTTTGTTAATCTACTTGTCTGGGCATTTGGTTTGTTTCCATCTTTTGGCAATTGTGAATAATGCTGCTATGAACAATGGTGTGCAAATGTCTGTTTGTGTTACTGCTTTCAGCTCTTCTAGGTGTATCTTGAGTAGTGGTATTGCCGGGTCATAGGGCAATTCAATATTTAGGTTTCTGAGGAACTGCCAGATTGTCTTCCATAGTGGCTGTACTATTATACATTCCCACCAGCAGTGCATAAGTGTCCCAATTTCTCGATATCCTTGCCAACATTTGTAGTTTCCTGTTTGTTAATAGCAGCCATTCTTATAGGTATCTCATTGTAGTCTTGACCTGCATTTCCCTTATTGTTAATGAAAATGACCATCTCTTCATGTGCTTTTTAGCCATCTGTATTTGCTCTTTAGAAAAAATGCCTTTTCATATCTTCAGCCCATTTTATAATTGGTTTGTTTGTTCTTTTATCGTTGAGTTATGATTTATTTCTGTATACAGGATATCAAACCTTTATCTGATATGTGATTTCCAAATATTTTCTCCCATTGAGTTGCCTGCCTCTTCACCTTTTTGATAAAGCCTTTTGAGGCACAAAAGCATTTGATTTTGAGAAGTTCCCACATATCTATTTTTTTTCTTATGTTGCTTGTGCTTTAGGCATAAACTTTAGGAAGCTACCTCCTATTATTAGGTCTTGAAATACTTCCCTACATTTTCTTCTAGGAGTTTTATGATACTGGTTCTTATATTTAGGTGTTTGATCCACTTTGAGTTAATTTTTGTATAGGGTATAAGTATATACCTTTTCATTCTTTAGGCTACTGATATCCAGTTTTCCCATGCCCATTTATTGAAAAGACTCCTTTGTCCCCATTCAGTGGGTTTGGGGGCCTTGTCAAAGATCAGTTGACCATAGATTTGGTGGTCTATTTCTGCACTCTTGATTTGATTCCATTGATCAATATTTCTGTCTTTGTGCTAGTACCATGCTGTTTTGACCACTGTGGCTTTATAATAAGCTTTAAAATTGATAGTGTTTATCCTCTTACTTCATTCTTCTTTGAAAGGATGCTTTTAGCTATTCAGGATCTCTTTCTCTTTCAGATAAATTTGGTAACTAGCTTTTCCAAGTCTTCAAAGTAGGTTGTTGGAATTTGATTGGTACTGCATTGAATTTGTGATCAAGGTGGGTAGAACTGACATCTTAACTACATTTAACCTTCTTATCCAAGAAGTAGGGAATGTCTTTCCACCTATTTAGATCTTCTTTGGTTTCTTTTAGCAATGTTATGTGGTTTTCTTTGTACAGGTCGTTTACGTCCCTAGTTAAGTTCATTCCTAGATATTCGATTCTTTCAGCTGCTATTTTGAATGGATTTTTTTCCTTAATTGACTCCTTAGTTAGGTCATTGCTTGTGTATAGAAATATTACTGATTTTTGCACATTAATCTTGTATCCTGCCACCTTGCTGAGTTTATTAGCTCAAGTAACTTTGCTGTAGAATTCTAAGGATTTTCCAAATATTGTACCATGTCATCTGCAAATAATGAAAGTTTTACTTCTTTCCAATTTGGATGCCTTTTATTTCTTTTTCTTGCCTGATTGTTCTAGTTAAAACTTCTAATACAATGTTGAATAATACTGGTAATAGAGAGCTTCCTTGTCTCATTCCTGATCTTAGGGAGAAAGCTTTCAATCTCTCACCATTGAGTATGATGCTTGCAATGGGTTTTTCATATATGCCCTTTATCATATTGAGGAAGTTACCTTTGATTCCTACCTTTTGTAGTGTTTTTAGCAGAAGAGAATGTTGAATTTTGTCGAATGCTTTTTCAGCATCAATTGAGATAATCATGTGACTTTTCCCTTTCAATTTCTTAATGTGCTGTATTACATTAAGTGATTTTCTTATATGAGCCATCCTTGCATTCCTGGTGTGAACTCTACTTGGTCCTGGTGTATAATTCTTTTAATGTGTTATTGGATTCAGTTTGCTAATATTTTGTTGAGAATTTTTGCATCTATGTTCATTAGGGAGATTGGCCTGTCATTTTCCTTTCTTACAGCATCTTTACTTAGTTTTAGTATTAAAGTGATGTTAGCTTCATAAAATGAGTTAGGTAGTGTTCCTTTTTCTTCAATTTTTGTGAAAAGTTTGAGTAGGATTGGTATTAGTTCTTTTTGGAATGTTTTATGAAATTCCCCTGTCTTTGTAGGAAGATTTTTGATGACTGATTGGATCTCTTTGCTTTTGATTGGTTTGTTGAGGTCTTCTATTTCCTCTTGAGTCAGTGTAACTTTTTTGTGTGTTTCCAGAAATTTGTCCATTTTGTCTAAGTTGTCTAGTTGTTAGAGTATAGTTGTTTATAGTATCCTCTTATGATTTTTTTGTTTCTTCAGGGTCCATGGTAATGACCCCTTCTCATTTCTGAGTTTATTTATTTGCATCCTCTTTCTTTTTTCCTTCATCAGCTTTGCTAGTGGTCCATTGATTTTCTCAAAGTACCAACTTTTGGTTTTATTGATTCTTTCTATTGTTCTCCCACTCATTTAACTCTGTTTTGATCTTTCATATTTCTCTCCTTCTATTTGCTTTTCTTTCTCTAGTTCCTCCAGGTGAACAGTTAAGTCCTTGATTTTTGCTCTTTCTTATTTTTTAGTATAGGCATTTAGGGCAATAAATTCCCCTCTCAGCACTGCCTTTGCTGCTTCCCATAAGTTCTGATAAACTATACTCTCATTTTCATTCATCTCCAGATAGCTACTGATTAATCTAGCGATTTCTTCTTTGACTTACTAGTTGTTTAAGAGTTTGTTATTTAATCTCCATATATTTGTGAAAGTTCTCGTTCTTTGGTAGTAATTGATTTCCAGCTTCATTTCATTGTGGTCAGAGAAAGAAAGTGCCTTGAATAAGCTCAATGTTTAAAAATTTTTAAAGACCTGTTTTGTGCCCCAGCATATGATCTATCCTGGAGAATACTCTATAAGCACTAGAGAAGAATATATATACTGGTGTTTTGGTGTGTAACGACCTATATATATATCTGTTAGGTCTAATTCATTTATCAAATTTTAAGTTCTCTATACCCTTGTTGATCCCTCTATCTGATTGTTCTATCTATAGAGAAGAGTGATGTATTGAAGTCTCCTAATATTATTGTTGAAATATCTATCTTTCCGTTCAGTTTTGCCAATGTCTCATGTACTTTGGAGTGCCTTCATTAGGAGCATAAACATTTAGGATTGTTTATTTCTTCTTGGTGAATTGTCCCTTTTATTAATATATAGTGTCGTTCTTTGTCTCTTATTATGTCTGTATATTTAAAGTATGTTTTGTCTGATATTGGAATAGCTACTCCTGTTTTCTTTTGGGTAAAGCTTATGTGGAACATCTTTTTCTATCCTTTGACTTTGAATCTATTTGTATCCATAGGTCTAGGATGAGTCTCTTGTAAGCAGCATATAGCTGGATTATGTATTTTAATCCATTCTGCCAATCTGTATCTTTTAATTGGTAAATTTAGTCCATTAACATTCAAAGATATTACTGTAAAGGCATTTCTTGAATATACCATCTTATCCTTTGGATTTTATTTGTCATATCTATATATTCTTTCTCTTTTTATCCTTTATGTTATCCTTACTAGTACACTTCAATTCTGTGCACTCCTCCAGGCCTCTCTCTCCTGTCTTTTTTTTTTCCAGCTAACAGACCTCCCTTAAGTATTTCTTGTAGGATCATCTCTTCTGACAAATACTCTCAGCATTTGTTTGTCTGTGAAAATTTTAATCTCTCCCTCACTTTTTTTGTATGCTGTATGGAGGGCATCATATTTCATTGTTTTTCCATGTGAGTATTCTGTTATTGCAGCACCATTTGTTGGTTTTTTGTTTGTTTGTTTTGTTTTGGGGAAGTGCATGTACTGGGAATGGAACCTGGGTCTCCCTCATGGCAGGTGAGAATTCTATTATTGAACTACACTTGCATCCCTCTCCCTCACTTTTTTTTTCTTTTGGCATGGGCAGGCTCCAGGAATCAAAATGCCGGATCTCCAGCATGGCAGGTGAGAATTCTGCCACTGAGCCACTATTGCACCACACTCTCCCTCACTTTTGAATGATGAATTGGTTGGGTACAGAGTTCTTGTCTGGAAGTCTTTCTCCTTCAGGATCTTAAATATATCATACCACTGCCTTCTCACCTCCATTGTGCCAATTGAGTAGTCTGAACTCAATCTTATGTGGTTTCCAGGGTGTGTGGTAGATGTTTTCCTTTTATCGCTTTCAGGATTTTCTGCTTCTCTTCAACATTGGACCAAATGATTAGTATGTGTCTTGGAATTGGTCGATTTGGATTTATTTTATTTAGAGTTTATTTGGCTTCTTTGACTTGCATATTATGTCTTTCATAAAGGTTGGGAATAAACAGCTTCCTGGCCTACATTGTCCCCAGTGGAGTCTGCCATCCAACCTCCACCTACTGAGATTAACCCTTTAATGCTTGCTAACCCTGTAACTACCTTCCCTGGGGAAAGAGCCCTCACTCCTCGATCTGTAACAACTAATCCTGTTTCACCAGATGAAACTGCAATGGAATGCCCTTCTATTTCTTTTCATGACCCCACCTACCTCTCTTTTTTTCAAGATTTATAAATAGAGTAAAGTCACAACAGGCCCTGAAAGGTGAGGTACAAAATGTTATGAATGCAGAGGTACAGTATAGTGCAGAAGAACTGCGTGAGTTTTCCAATCTGTATAGACAGAAATTGGGATTATATGTGGTAATGGATATTAAGGGTGTGGGATTATGGTGGAAGGAATATAAAGTCGGATCAAGCTGAATTTATTGATATGGTCCCACCAAGCAGAGATTCTGCATTCAGTGTTGCAGCTCAAGGGTCAGAAAGGGCATAAACAGTTTGTTTTGATGTTTGGCTGAAACATGGATCAAAAGGTGGCCGACATCACCTGAGGTTGAAATGTCAGAACTGCCCTGGTATAATGTAGGTGAAGGGATCCAGAGGCTTAGAGATAGATTGGAATGTTAGAGTAGATTTATCATGGAAGACCTATTCACACACCCCAGAAATGTCTAGAGGACACATTTTTCACCAGAACCCTTAGAAATAAATTCATGAGACTAGCTCCATCATCCCTGAGGAGCTCTGTAGTCACCATTCTCTGTAGGTCAGACATTACTGTGGGAACTGCCATCACTGAGCTGGAATCTTTAAACACAATGGGGATAATTGGATCCTGAGTTGGCAGAAGCCATGTGGCTACAGTTAATTGCAAGAGACAAGGTGGGCTTGACCACCATAATGGACAACAGACTCAAAGCAGCAGTCAAAATGATGTGATTTGCAGAGACTTGTGGTGTTGGCTAGGAGATCATGGGGTACTAGAAGTACAATAGATGGGCAGGCCATTAAATCTTGCTTGAGATGTATAAGCAGAAGAATTCTAAATCAAGTGAACAGAGGTCTAACTTGAATTACAAAAACAGAAGGCTATGGCCCCTTAATCAGTTCCCATACTAGAGACAGGGCACAGACCCAGAGCATCTTGAATGAGAGGAGGGCCAGGTACCCTTGGGGAAGAACCTTTTTACACTGCCTAAAATTTACAATGCTATGCTTCTTCCCAGCTTTCCCCAAGGAGACCTGTGGGCTTTGTACCAGGGAAGAGGAAATGATCAGATATTGCGAGAATTATTAAACACTGCCTCAAAAATGATATAATTCCAGGACACATAAAACATCACTCTGGTCCACCAGTAAGAGTAGGGGCTTATGGAGGTCAAGTGATCGATGGAGTTTTAGTTCAGGTTCATCTCACAGTGGATTCAGTGGGTACCCAGACCCATTCTGTGGTCATTTTCCCAGTTCCAGAATGCATAACTGAAATTGCCATACTCACCAACTGGCAGAATCTCAATGTTGGTTCTCTGACTCATGGAATGAGGGCTATTATGGTAGGAAAGACCAAGTGGAAACCGCTTGAACTAATGAGCAAAATAGTGAATCAGAAGCAATACTGTATTCTTAGAGGGATTAAAGAGATCAGTGCCACCCTTAAGAAGTTTAAAGATCGGGGTGATTAATTCCACTACAGTCCCAGTCAACTGTCCCACTTGGCCTGTGCAGAAAACAGCTGGGACTTGGAGGATGACAGTGGATTATTGTAAAGTTAACCAGGTGGTAACTCCAATTGCAGCTGCTGTTCCAGATGTGATATCATTGCTTGAGCAAATCAGTACATCACCTGGTACCTGGCATGCAGCTATTGATTTGACGAAGGGTTTTTTTTCATGAAAGCTGTCAGTAAGGACCACCAGAAACAGTTTGCATTCAGTTGGCAAGGCCAGAGGTATAACTTCACTGTCCTTCCTTAGGGCTGTATCAACTCTCCAGCCCTATATCCCAATTTTGTCTGCAGGGAACTTGATTGTTTCTCCCTCCCACAGGACATCATACTGGTCCATTATATTGATGATATGCTGATTGGACCTAGTGAGCAAGACGTAACAACTATTCTATACTTATTGGAAAGGCATTTGCATGTCAGGGGATGGGGCTCTCCACCTCAGTGAACTTTCTTGGTGTCCAGTGGGGTGGGGCATTTCAAGATATCCCTTCTAAGGTGAAGAAAAAGCTATTGCATCTGGCCCTGCCTATGAACAAAAAAGGGACAAAACACCTAGATGGCTGCTTTGGATTTTGGGAACAACATATTCCTCATTTGGGTGTGCTACCCTGTTCCATTTACCGAGTGACAAGAAAATCTGCTAGTTTTGAGTGTGGACTGGAACAATCAGAAGCTCTGTGACATGTTCAGGCTTCTGTGCAAGCTGCTCTGCCACTTGGGCCATATGACCCAGAAGATCCAGTGGTGCTGGAAGAATCACTGGGAAATAAGGAAGCTGTCTGGAGCCTTTGGCAAGCCCCATAGGAGAATCACAAGGCAAACCCTTAGGATTTTGGATCAAAGCCTTACCATCCACAGCAGATAACTACTCTTCATTTAAGAAGCAATTTTAGTCTACTACTGTGCATTAGTGGATACTGAATGTTTAACTATGGGTCACCAAATTACCATGAGACCTGAGTTGCCTATCATGAGCTAGGTGTTGTCTAACCTATCAAGCCATAAAGTTGGGCTTGATAGTACTGTCCAGCAGTACCCCATCATGAAATAGAAATGGTATATTAGAGATAGTGTTTGAGCAGGCCGTTACTTGAGAAGGCACAAATAAGTACATGAGAAAGTGGTCTAAATGCCCATGGCCTCCACTTCTGCCACATTATTTTCTCTTTCTAAGTCCATAGCTATGGCTTCTTGGGGGAGTTAATTATAGTGTGTTGACTATAAGGGAGAGAAAACTTGGGCCTGGTCTACAGATGGTTGTGCATGATATGCAGGGACCACCCAGAAGTGGACAGCTGCAACACTACACCCCATTCTGGGATGTGCTTACAGGACAGTGGTGAGGGGAAATCCTCCCAGTGGG
>PVIY010027662.1:0-33965 GCA_004026745.1 Myrmecophaga tridactyla
GTTCCACGCTCTGAGCCCACCGGTCTGAGCAGCAGCACTGGTCTGTGGCCAGCGGCTTCGAGACTGGCCCACCATGACCCCTCTTGGTGCCCACGCCCCGTGCAAGCCTGTCCCCTGGAGTTGGGGCTGAGCCTTGTCACTCACTCATTAAAAAAAAAAAACAGAAGACAGCAAACGTGGGGGTGGCACTTCCCAGGTTAGGCTGCGCAGGGCTGCGGCCGGGCTTGCACGGCCTCTCCTGGCCTGCACCGGGGGCATGGCCCCGGAGAAGCCACGGCCCAAGGCCCAAGGCCCTGGAGGAGCAGTTCCCGCCAGCCCCGCGTGTGCAGCCTGCCCCGGCTGACTTTCCTGAAGCCGAGGGTCCATGAAGCTGTGCCCAAATCCTCCGCCTATGGAGTCGCGGCCATAGGCCACGCGTGGCTTTAAGGTTCTGAGCCTCAGGCGGGTTGTGACGCCGCCTCGGGACCGCAGGGAGCAGCTCGGGCAGTCGGGGTGGCACTTGCAGCTGGGGACAGCGGCTCCCCCAGGGCCCGGGGACAGCAGGCATCAGGGCACGTGGGGCTTTGCCAGCAAGGGGGGAGTTGAGCAGCCGAGAGCAGCGTCTGAGTCACACTGGTGGGGGTGCGGGGGGGCAACTGTGAATAAATGAAGGGCTTCATTCCTTCATTTCGGCACATCTTTCAGTGCCTACTTCTTCCCTGAGCCACGCTAGCTCCTAAGTAAGTGTTAAGCCCTGCCCTGAGCAGCGGCCGCCATGGTTCCTGGCCAGCGGGACACTTGCCACCCGCCGCCCCCAGCCGGCTGTGACTGGTGAGCTGGTGGTGAGATGCCACTTAGGGTCCTTTAGGGATGGACTGTGACTTCTGCCACTGTGTGAGACGTCCGCGACGTCTTATACGTGGGGCGATGCACGGAACCACGGGAAAGTGGCCCAGGGAACTCTATTTGGTTTCATGTCAATGGGCAGGCAGACGCTGCCGAAGAATATTTTTCCAGTGAGGTGCTTCCAAAAATATTTCTGAATACCATAAAGTCGCTTGAGTTCAGGAGAAAAGAGAAAGGTTATTGTTTCAGGGAGATTTGCTACAAATTTACAATGAAGAGTCTCAAAGAACAAGCAAAAAAAAGATGACAAACCGAAAAAAGACCCCCACAGCCTTATATTTTCAGTTAGCCTAACCCTAGCAAAGCCCTGCAGAGATCTGCTTCTCAGTTTGTGAACATTTATCATGAGTTTAAACAACCCCCAGGCCAATCAGTTCTCCTCTTTCATCAAAGACTATTCGGGTGAGATGTTAAATGAGAGATACGTAGTAACAAATACATTGGAGCATTCTTTAACCAGATGGGATCTTCGACTTTCAGAAATGGCAAAGCCTTAAGCAGAAAATTCCCTTGACGCCTTCCCCTCTCGACCACAGCTGTGCCACCCGACCACCTCCGCTGCAGCAGTCCAGCCGTGTCCAGCTTGGCTTCCTGAGATGCTCTTCATCAGAGACCTCCTGGGGAGGGGTCTTTGGGAGCACAGCCCCCAGTGAGGGCTGGGACCCGCCCGCCTCCCTGACCTGGTGGGAGATTTGGAAGGCAGGGCATCCCGGGAAGGAGGACTCCGCCGAGGTGCTCAACTCCCACTTTCGCCGATCTCCCAGGGTTTCTGACAGTTCCCCACGCAGAGAAAAAAGCTGGGGTTTCGTGTTTTAACAGCAAAAGCGAGAGGGTAGAGGCCTTGCACTGGGATTGCACTGAAAAGGCTCTTGAGATTTATGTTTCTGCAAAGCGACCCCCTGCATTCCACTTCAGGTGGGGCGAAACCCCACAGGCATCTGTTGCACTTCCCTCACCATGGAAAAGTCACCCCGTCATTGCAGGGCCTGTCCCTGTGCTCTTGGGGTGATGCCCAGGCTACCGTGCTGCTTCGCTTTGCTTTCATGAAGATTGTCAATCCTCAGGCAAAGACTGAGCACAGACATCTGCTAGCCTCTCACGGGCAGTGGCAACAAAATCCACTTTTCTCACGAGCTACCTCAAACTCTTATGACCATTGCATTAAGTAGTACTTTCTTTATAGTATCAGGAAACTATTTCACGAATAAAAATGATATGGAAATTGCGAGATGTGGATGAAAACCGAAGTGTGTGTCTGTCACTGCGGCCACTGGATTCCGACAGCCGGGCTGCAGCCTCCCACAAAGAACTGCAGGTCCCCGAGCCCATCCCTGGGCCCCCGCCAGGGAAACCTGCAGCAAGGGGAAGGGGCCTGAGACCTGGCGGTGCGGCCACCCCTTTCCCTCTGCTGTACCTGTGCCCAGGTGTGGTCCCTGCACACCACTTACCACTAGGAGAAGCCGGGTTTGCAGGATGGGAAATCTCTAAGGAAAGTCCAGACGTCTTGTTATGTCAGAAAGGAGGAACCTGCCAAAGACCCCAGAGGTCATGGCAGAGGACTCGGAGGGGCTGCGGGTGGCAGGGCTGAAGGGCGGCGTGGACCCCGGGCGGAGGTGAGGGCCAGAGGACCTGGGGCTCAGCTAAGGACAGTGTTCCAGTAACTGAACTCACAGCAAGCGGCCCTTTCCTAAGTCAAGGTCTTCTTTGGAAAGGATTTCCTCGTGTGAAAAAGAAGCTTTTGCCCAGTCATCATCCTCTTGAATTATCAGAAAAGACTTTCATTTAACCAAGACAAAATGAATTTTTCCACACTGAGAAACACCCAGGATCTGTTTGCTCCACTAAAATCACAGACGGAACCCAGGGCAGGGCCCCAGCCTCGGCAGCTTCCATTTCCTCCGAGCACAAACTTTCCAGCAGGTGCTTTGAGGGGTCATGCTGAGACCCTCAGGTCTGAAGACATCCTCAATGGTCCATCACAAATGAAGTGATGGGAGCCCACACTGGATGGGTGAGCACCAACCCGGCGTGCTCTGACCCAGCTGTGCTGCGGGTGAAGCTCGTGACCGCAGCTTTCCACTATGATCTGGTGCGCCCGACGCTGAAAGTACTGACGCTTGGGAATTTTTGCCTAAATATTATCAGAAATCATTTGGTTTTTGGTTTATGGCCATGTGACAATTGAAAACGCTAAAGGGAATTTATGTTAAAGCGGTGGTCCTCCGAGTCTTCAAAAAACCATTGCAAATGAGCATTATGGATCTGCCTGCAGGTTCTGATTAAACCCAGTTTCTAGGTATTCAATAAATTTAATACTGAATACTCATTATCCATACTTGAAAGTGCAGAATTCATAGTAGCATCTTTCAGAATAAATATTTGTAATTGATTTCACCGGCAACTTCAAACTAAGAACAAAATAAGATGTTTATATTTTATCCTGTTTCAGCATCTATTAATCTATTAATCCTCATAAGAACATTTCTTTATTGATACAATTTTAATTTGATTCTTTGATTCTTTCAAGTTGAAAATGATAAGTTCAGAGATTTTGATTTTCATGCTATCTTTAAAGGGAAAAAATTAAAGTAACCAACAGAAGTATATTTAAGCTGTGGTTCTTATAGATTTCATATATATTAATAAATATTCAATATGTAACTAAGTAATACTGTCAAAAAAGAATCTCTTCTTTCCTTGTTCTTTATATATCTCAAGATGCTTAATTTAAAAAAATTACAACCTTCATACATAATAATTTCTTTACAAATGCTCATCATGCTTGTTCTTCTAAGGTATTCTTTATGAACCTGCTACACAAAAATTAAAGATTTTTAGACCATCAGTGAGTGGGTCATCTTTACTAAAACAAAACTAATTGTGCTATGTTTTTAAAAACTGTTGTGACATGTCAATTAAAAAATGCTTCAATTATTAAAAAAAAAAAAAGACTCGGTAGAGAACCCAAAGAGAGTCCCACTGTCAGAAAAGGGGCAAAGTGAGCTCCAGTAACGATAACTGCAGCAGATGGGAACCTAAGGATTATGTTCAAACCTAGGGGTTGCTGCTGACCTCTCCAAAAATATCCCTTCGTCCTCACCTTTGGAGGACACTAACCCAATCCATAGCTGAATCCATCTTTGCCTTACAAATTTTCCTGCGATGTAACCAAATGGCTGATTATTCCAGCTACCAGATGAAGAAGGGTTCGTGGAATTAAAATAACACCATTGTGCAGTCCCCAGTGAAATAGTGAATCCTAGTAATGGTGATGAACCTAATTTCTATAATACCTCTGACGGAAGTACGCAGCACCAATTATGACGTAGACTTGCCGACACTGAACTCAAATATGATCAAACCTCTACATCTAACTGCCAAATTACATGAACTGCAGGGGACAAAGGAACATTCACGTCATACGATGAGGGTGCAATCAGCAGAAGCAGGAATGTGGGAAACGCTATAGAACAAAGCAAAACAATAAAAGTAACAAAATGGTAGGGGAGGGAAAAAAATGGGTGGAAAACTTAAAGATTTAAAGAATCTTAAGAGCTACTGATTGAAATTCAATCGAGCATAATGATTGAAATTTTTCGGATCCTTAAGATTAAAATAAATAAAATGGAAAAAAAAAGAAACAATGAAATGGATGTTGCTTGTATATTTGAGAATATTAATAAATTCATGATGTTTTAGATCTGATATTGGTATTGCTTTTTTGTGCATCTCTATCTTTTAGAATACCTACTGAAATATTTACTGATGGAATGATATTGTGCCCTCAACTTGCTTCACACAAAGTTGGCTGAGGAAGATAAATGCTATTATTCTACTTTTGATCAATTTTTACATTTTTTCTACGAAAAAGAGTTTTTAAAGATGGAGTTGGGAGGAGGGGAAACTAACATCCTTCAAGCTCTATACTTCTATTTCCTAGAACAAGGATGAAAATGACTGCGTTAGTTTTGTGGGGCTGCTGTAATGAAGTACCACAAATGGGGTGGCTGAAAACAGCAGCAGTTCATATTCTCAGAGTTCACCTATCTTTTGGGGGGAACACTGCACCCCACAACTGTGATGGACCGAAATGAGACCCTCTGCACAGCACAGTGTCTATGCTGGGGCCATGCCTGGACTCAACTGTATCCAGCAAAGTCCATTTCTGAGCAGGTTGGCCCTCTCCTCTTGGGTCTGTTGGAAAGGTCCTGCCTCTCTGTGATTGGGCCCCAGGACCCCTGTGGAACCACGAACAAGTCCATTGGTCTGTCTGCCGGTCAGCTAGGCTCTTGCGTCACCCCTCCGGGGCTTCGCAAGCCACCCACGGGAATTCCTGGCTTCTGACCCACTGGAGCCCCACGAGGCTCAAAGCCTATGAGGAGGGGCAGCCAAAAAAAATTGGAATTGCAAGTGAACACCAAGATTTGTAAAGGCCGCCCTAGTCATTAGCATGGCATTTTGCTCTGCAGGAAGCAATCAAGGAAAGGCACACGTTGGACCAAAATTGGCATGTTTTCAAGATGATCCAAGAGTGCCTTTGAGTTGGGGGGAATTTAGACGAAACTCTAATCGAGGTCGGAAGCAGACCGGAAAATGGCAATTCAGAACGAAAGAGCAGAGCAGAGCTAAACGCATCGACCTGGAAATGAGGACCCCGGCGGCAGTGGAGCCAGGAGGATGTGTATTGATTTCCTTTTGGGCACATCCTTTGGGGACCCGCAGCCAATAAAGAGATCTCACTCCTCCATCTGACAGTTGAGCCCAATTACTCTGAATAACAGGAAAAGATTCAAACTGTTATCAAACTGAACACAAGCATCTCTTTCAGATGTTTCCAGGGTTCCTTTGAAATCATCCCCTCTCAGATAATCCAGGCTGGGGTTTTCATGGAACTCTAGGATGTGGATAAAGGGGGGCATTTCCATCTGCCCCATAAGGTGATACCTGGCTCTCATGAGATCCTTTCATGATACCTGGCTGCAAAGAGAAATTTGGGCAAAATGTTTGTTTTCAAACTACCAGTCAAGAATTCCCCAATTTTTTGGTTCATTGACAGATTTCTCAGAGCATATGATCCCCCAAACTGGCTTACCGAACTCCCACTGCTCAGAAAAATTTTTTTCAGAAGTAAAGAAAAAGCCAGCAAGCTTTTCCCTACTCAGGGGGCCCTCACCAAAATGATGACAAGTGGACGACACAATGCGAGAATCCTCCCCTGCCAAGTGGCCAATCCCTGAAACACCAGGCCAGAGCTGCCTGGGGTTTGAAGCACTTGACCTGGGCCAAAATGACCAGCACTGCTCCTCTGTGTCACAAAGGTCTGAGGGCCAGCTGGTGGGAAGGAGGGTGGAGGAGGGCCAGGGGCTCCGGCTGAAGGGCCAGGAGGAACTTCAGAGAGGGACACCAAACCCAGGAGTCCTGCCCTCACCACATGGCCCAAGAAGTGACCTAAAGTCCATCCAGGCCAAGAGCATGCTGCTCTAATGAGCCACCACCTCTGCAGGATTTCAAGAATCCAGGGAACAAATTTTAGATGGCCTGGAAAGCAAAACTTTAAGAACAGTTTCCTGGTGATAGAATGCCCTACAGAAAAGATGTCAGCCAGCTTATTACCGTACAGAAGGAGCCCAATCTGGAAAGGGGACAGTGTGCTCCTGAGTCCGCTAAAAAGATCCCCAACCCACTGCCAGCAGAGCTGGCCGCAAAGGTCATGGGGGGGGAGGGAGAGCCAAAAGGGGACCTTGTTGCTGCTTATGGAGCAGAAAGACTCCTCCAAGGGCTCAGGCCCGCAGAGACCCCAGGAACAATTCTGCTTCACACATAGAAAAGCTGACTACCTCCTCCGGTGTGTGACAGCTCGATGTGGCAATGACACCCCTTTGGGAATCAGAATTGGGGGGAACACAAATTCCATGACAGTGTTCTGTGCTGCTCTGTCACAGCAAGCAGGGACTTCCGACATCTCGTGAGGAAGCAGCTGGCCTGGACTGCCCCGTGGACCTTCTCCACAAGGGAAGGCAGAGCCCCTCCTGATGTCTGGTCCCCGAGCGCCCGGAAGCGATGTTCAGGTGCCAAGGGCGCCCACTCCTCGCAGGTGATGTGGAGAGCCCAAAGGCAGACCCACTGCAGGCAGGGGAGCAGTTCTGGGCGTGTGACACACATGTCATGAGTGTCACACGCTCCCCGTGCATTCATCTAAGGATTCCTGAGTGTGCCTCACATGGCACCTGCCGTGAGAGTCACGGGGGCAAAAGACATGACAGACCAGGTCAGTCAAAGAAGTGGGTGGAAAACAGGAAACAGCATTCCCAGAGAAACAAGGACCGATCACAAAGCCTGGCATTACCACCACTTAACCACATTTTATCAGCTGTTAAAGAAAGTGCAAAAGAAATCTTCTTAGATGAACATCTAATCATTTACTATCTTAGGTCATCTTTAACAGATTTGTTATTCTTTCCCTAAGCAAAGCGCACACTGCCATTCTCTCCATATGAATTCAAAGTCCTGAGTTTTACGGCACACACTATGCCTGCATGGGAGATGCTTGGACACACCAAGCCTGGACTCTCACTCGCATGGATGCTGACGAGCCCCCCTGAGGGTCTCACGTGCGCACCGGCCCCAGGGCCCCGCGGACCAGGCAGGCCCCCTTTACATCCCGGCAGCCACTCGCTTAAGTGGCTTTTTCTTCAACAAACATAAACACTCACCAGGGACACCCCACAGCATCGCCTCAAGGTCTGTGACGGGCCAACAAGATGAGGGAGTCACATTCTCCAGAGAGAGAACCAGGGGAGTAAAACTGATGACAATAAAGAACTTTTGAAAAATCTGCTATCTTGAGTTTATAGTATTATTGTGATTTATCCTTGACACCCCCTCCATAGAAATTAAGTTTACTTTACATTTGACCACCTAACTGCCAAATATGTCAATCCCTACCAACCTCCTTTCTTGCAAACCAGCCCCTTCTCCCATGAGCCTCATCTTACATTTGTAATCATCTCCAACCCCATCGCACACGCCAGAACTCCAAGATCACCCTTGGCTCCCCACTCTCCAGCCCCCAACACCTAACCAGTTGCCAAGCCCACCGAATGCTCCTGCCTTAAAACCTCCCCGCCACTGCTGGAAGCCAAGCCCTCATCATTGTTTAGGGCACAGGCTAAGCCTCTGGGACACAGAGACCATCTGTACAGCAGCTTAAATAAGGCACAAGTTATCCCTCCCTCATGAGCCCATCATGATGGAAAGACAGGAAGTGGAGGTCAAAGCAATTTCTTTTTAAGTTTGTCACTTGGAAGCCACACACATCATTTCCTTTCACACTCAAAAGACAAAAACTTCACTTCATTGTCAGAACTTTGCTACAAGGGGGCTAGGAAATATTAGTTCTAGCTGGGCAGCCCTGTTCTCAACTAAAACTCCAAGAGAGAGGGACAATCTGTTACTAAAAGGAGAAAAAGCCAAGTGATTCTCATGAGAAATCAGAAGTTCTGTCCCCGTTGCCCTGCTGAGAGGCTTTCTGAACTCACCTCTGCCTCTGATTTATCACTTCCTCCAAGCAGCATTTATATTCCACCTCTGCTGAGTTGTACATGCCTCACATCAAATCAAGGTGCCCAGTGCCCTCCTCGTGATGGCGTTCTGGCTGCTCTAGGGTCTGCACTTCTGATCACGGGCTCCAGATCACTGGGTCAGGGCCTAGGTGACAAGATTCAGAAAGTACCACAGGAGGCATTTTTCTCCCCGCAAAGAAGAGGCCGGTCTGAAGGCCAGAAGTGGATGCCCAGGGCCTGGCTCGCAATGGCAGTGCCAGGGTCCCCACCCCAGCCACCTGGCTGGCAAGACCCCACCCTGCCCATGACCCACTCTACCCTCAGGCCCTGATGGTTGACAGCCCCAGCTCAGGTTGTTCCATGTGGATCAGAGAATAAGGAAGCACCTACTGAGCAAAGGGTTTCTCTGGAAGGATTGTCATGGGGCAGGATTCCAAAGCCAGACGCGTCCATCCAGAAGGCCCATCTCTGTGAGATGTGTATCCCTGGCATGAAAGACACCCTGTACCTGAACGAGCATCAGGGGATGCAACTTTCCATCCTGTCCCCGAGGGGTATAACCAACCATTCGGCAATGACATGGGCATGGCCTTTGTGAAGAGCTACAAACTCTGGGCCTCAGGGAAGGGCTTCACCTGTGGAGAGGTGGAAGGAATTCCCCACCAAAGTGGGCCTTCTCCAGCACCAAGCCATTCCTACGAGGTCAGGCCGTACGACAGCTCTGAGCATAGGAGACCTCACAAAGGAGAAAATGTCATTGCAAGTGTTACAAATTCAGGAAAGCCTTCAGCTGCAAAAGCACACCTGTTCAGCCCACTTTTTCAGTTCACACTGGAGAAAGGCTTTAAGAATGCAGCAAATGTGGGAAAGCCTTCAGCTACAAACACACATTTGTTTAACATAAAAGAGTCCATAATAAAAGGTCTCATGAGTGTAGTGAGTGTGGGAATGGCTTCAGATTCAAACACAAACTTGTTCAGCACCAGTGAATTCATATTGTAGGAAAGCCTCATGAATGCAGAGAATGTGGGAAAGTCTTCGGGTGCAAGCCCAAACGTGTTCCGCATAAGGACATTCACACTGGAGCAAGACCTTACAAATGTGGTGAACCCTTTAGAGGAAGGTAAATCCCATCCTTTACTGGAGGGTTTATCATGGATAAAGACCTTATGAATATAGAAAATATGGGAAATCCTTCACCCAATATTATAGCCTCATTGAACACCAAAACTTAAAGGGCCTCATAAGTGTAGCTAATGTGAGAAAGCCTTCAAATGCTGGTTTGTTTGATTGAGCACCAAAAACTTCACCCAGATGTGCTTCTTAATGCAGCAAATGTGAGACAACCCTTAGCCAAAGGTATGACCTTGTTCAGCACAGAAATTTCACAGGAGAATGGCCTTAGACCATTCTATCAGTTAGAAAGTTCTACCAGTGTGTTCAATATAATGGCAATATACAGCCTTCGTGAGGGAGCCATCTGCCTGAAGTCCAATCTTCTCTCCTAACATGCACAGGAGCTCCAGGTACATGAGGCATTTTCAGGAGCTGCATTGCACACACTAACCCACCCAGAGTCTTTTCCCTGGTTGTCCAGTCTAGGTTGTGTGGCAGAATCCATGCCAACTCTACCATATAACAGGTCCCCACAGAGCATAAATTGCCCCACCATGCTCAGGGAAGATAGATGTTTTCGCTTTCTCCCATTCCTCAGAACAAACCATAAATAGCTTGAGCCATGGTGAGGGGAAGGAGGAATGATCCTATTCCCATCTCTCTGGCTAGCCAGGGTGTGGCTCTACCCAGCTCTAGCCAAGGGGAACCATTCTGGTCACTGCTTGTGGCATCTAAATAGATTTGCCTCCCTCCCATGGCATAGTTGGTCTCATATAATGGACCTTCTAACCACCAAGTCACTGACTTGGAAATTGTCTGCTTCAAAGTTCTTTGGGCTTAAATAATAAAGGTCTTATTGTTTAAGCAAAAAAAAAAGTCCGTGAATGTGGATCCTTTTATAATGCTGTTGACAGGTGGCAGGATTAACATACTAATGTGCCTGAGGCTAATCATTTGATTCAACAAGCTTTCCTTATTGAAAAAATTATATTTGAAACATATAAAATGAATTTGAAATCTACATAGTAAAAGAAAATTGGTTTTAGTGACTGATAGTAAGGAAAGTGACTGTCTCTATGAAGAAAAAATATTAATCCCTGCCTCACACCATGTAAAAAAAAAAACATAAACATAAACTTCAGATGGGTTAAAAACCTAAACGTGAAGATGAAAATTATAAAAATAATAGAAGAAAACATAAGAGAACAGCCACAAATCATAAATAAATAAATCAGTAAATAAAGACAAAATGACCTATTCGTCTGTATCAAAATAAAATGTTTCTGTTAGACATGTAAGCAATAGATAATATTGAAAGAAAGTTGAGAGAGGTGGAGCCCCTTGGAGGGCAGTGTGGTGGCTCCGCGGGAGGCTCGGGATGGGCCGCATGGTCCTGCAATCCTGCTGCTAGGGATATACCTGGAGGAGCTGAGAGTGGGAACACGAATGGACATTTGCACACTGGTGATTATGGCAGCAATGTTCTCATTTTGCAAAGGACAGAGGTGTCCTAAGGATACAGTGACTAAGGATGGGAAGGGAGAACTGTGGTGGATACATACAATGGACGACTGAGCAGCTGCAAGAAGGAATGAAGTTGTGAGGCATGCAACTAGGTGAAGGAACCTTAAGGCCAGTATGTTGATGAGATGTCAGAAAAAAAAGACAAATATTATCATGCCCCACTCATGTGGACTAACTAGAAAATGCAAATTCAGAGAACTGAAGCTGAGAACATGGGTTATCAGGTTGGGGCCTATTGTAAAGGGTCCTGGATTATAAGCTGTTACAGCAGTCACATCTATTCAGAAGTTTTAACTGATACGTCTAAAATTCTGAGATATTGAGCTATTTGTATATAACCAGCTCATTTCCTGAAACGTTGGGTATTTATGTAACACCTGAGTCGCAGAGTTAGGTACTGAAGCTAGGAAAGTCAGCAGTACCCCATACAGGAAGTATTTAAAAAGCTGAAAAAGTGGTCAGACTTCCTCTAGAAATACAAATGAAACAGATCTGGACAGGGGTAAGATAAATCAGGATACTGCATCAAGGATGGTATGGCCCATATCTTCAAACTTCAACCTCTGTGTGAGATCAAAAGGAGAGATGTTTATTTCATGCAAAATTTATATTTTGGGTGCTGCATTATCTAATTTAACTTGTATGGTCAGTTCACTCCAACACCAGTGTGCCAGTGGAAGCTATTATGGACCCCAGAAAAGCCATGACCCATAATACCCATTCAATATTGCTGGGTGGGATATCTTCCTGATTGTTTCCATGGAGATGGGACCCACCCAATTGTGGGTGGTAACTTTTGATTAGATGGTCTCCATGGAGATGTGTCTCCACCCATCCAAGGTGGTTGCTTACTGGAGCCCTTAAGAGGGAACCATTTTGAAAAAAGCCACAGAGCCACCAGAACCAAGAGAGCCCACACAGCCAGAGACCTTTGGAAATGAAGAAGGAAAATGCCCCTGGGGGAGTTTCCTGAAACAAGAAGCTGGGAGAGAAAGCTAGCAGATGTCACCATGTGCCCTCCCAGCTGAGAGAGAAACCCCGAAATTCATCGGCCTTTCTTGAGTAAAGGTAACCTCTTGTTGGTGCCTTAATTTGGACATTTTCATGGCCTTAGAACTGTAAACTTGCACTTAATAAAAACCCCCTTTTAAAAGCCATTCCATTTCTGGTATATCACATTCCAGCAGCTTTCAAACTAGAACAACCATACTTACATGGAATCTTGAATAGTGAATGGGAACTTATTGGTTTGTACAGGTTAGTATGATGTCTCAATATATCCCAGAGTAATATGGGCAGAGAACAAAAAAGCATTTGTAAAGAACTGGGGAGAAAGGTGAAAATATTCAACTTCCCCACCTGGGGAATTCCTGATATTCTCACAAGCAGTGGGGACAATCAGATTGATAGGCTCAGCCCTCCATCTTGGGGCTTCCCCTCATGAAGCTTATTCCTGCAAAGGAAAGGCTAAGCTTATTGATAATTAGATCTAAAAGTCACCCCCAGAGAGCCTCTTCTGTTGCTCAGATGTGGCTTCTCTCTCTAAGCCAACTTGGCAGGTAAACTCACTGCCCTCCTCCCTACATGGGACATGACTCCCAGGGGTGTAAATGTCCCGACAATGTGGGACCTGATTCCTAGGGATGAGCCAGGACCCAGCATCACTGGAATGAGAAATCCTTCTAAACCAAAGAGGGAAAAAGAGAAATGAGACAAAATAAAGGCTCAGTGACTGAGAGATTTCAAGCAGAGTCAGAAGGTTGTTCTTATACACTATACAGATATCCCTTTTTAGTTTATGGTGCGTTGGAGGGGCTGGAGGGAAGTGCTTGAAACGTTGAACTGTGTTTCAGTAACCTTGACTCTTGAAGACAACTGTATAACTACATAGCTTTTACAATGTGACTGTGTGATTGTAAAAACCTTGTGTCTGAGGCTCCTTTTGTCCAGGGTATGGACAGATGAGAAAAAAATATGGATAAATAAATAAATTATAGAGGGAGATAAAGGGTAAAAACTGGGTAGATTGAAATACTGTGGGTCAGTGAGAGGAAGGGGTAAGGGGTATGGGATGTATGAGTTCTTTTTTTTCCTTTTATTTATTTTTCTGGAGCGATGCAAATGTTCTAAAAATGATCATAGTGAAGAATACACAACTACGTGATGATATGGTGAGTCACTGATTGTATAATATGGCTGGACTGTATGTCTAACGGATATTTCTCAATAAAAATACTTCTCTAAAAAATAAAGTTGAAACTTAGAGAAATTTTATCTGCTGCCTTATTTAAAATCAATAGAAAACCAACATCTAAATTAAATAAGAAAAAAAGACAAGGATGCAACAGAAACATGTAAAAATGCTTTGGATTTACAGCTGGGGAAACCCTAATGGATAATGATAGTGGATGATGGTAATACCAGAAAGCACTCACAGTAGCCCAGGCAGAGTGCTGAGAAGTCTATAAATGAGAACGTGTGCTCTTCTGATGAACGGAGGAGGCACTAAGCAGGAGAAAAAATAATTAAATCACTGCTCATGACCAGGATGCTCAGAACAGCACAGATAACAAGGCCACATCTCCCCAAACAACAGAGGAGAGGGAGGTTTTGCCTCACCCTCTCCAGCCTAGAAGAATTAAGTCAACCCAGATGCCAGCAGGACTTCCCCAGGTGGGCCTTCAAAATTCACCATCATCAGTTTAGTTGAACCCCATCAGTACATGGAATGTTGAACAGGGCATGAGATTTTATTGGTTTGTCCTGGTTAGTGTGATGCCCTGATATATCCCAGAGTAATTTGGGCAGTGAATAAAGAAGTATTGACAAAGTCCCCTTGGGAGAATGGGGAGGAGGAAATATTAAACTTCCCAATTTGGAGAATTTCTGATATTCTTGCAAGCAGTGGAGACAACGAAATCAATAGGCCAAGCCCTTGACCTTGGAGACCTGTGAAACTTATTCCTGCAAAGGAATTAAGTCCTTATTCCGTTCTTATTCTGACTTATAATGAGGCCTAAGAGTCACCTCTTTTGTTGCTCAGATGTGGCCTCTCTCTCTAAGCCAGCTCTGCAGGCGAACTCACTGCCCTCCCTCTTAACTGGGACATGACTCCCAGGGGTGTAAATCTCCCTGGCAACCTGGGACAGAAATCCTGGTATGAGCTGGGACCCACCATCAAGGGATTGAGAAAGCATTCTTGACCAAAAGGGGAAAGAGAGAAATGAAACAAAATAAAGTGTCAGTGGCTGAGAAGTTTCAAAGAGAGTGGAGAGGTTATCCTGGAAGCTATTCTTATGCATTATATAGACATCCCTTTTTAGTTTATGGTATATTGGAGTGGCTAGAGGGAAGTATCTGAAACTGTTGAGCTGTGTTCCAGTAGCCTTGCTTCTTTAAGATAACCGTATAAAGATATAATGTTTACAATGTGACTGCGTGATTGTGAAAAACTTGCGTCAGATGCTCCTTTTATGCAGGATATGGACAGATGGGTAAAAAATATATAGATAAAAACATAAATAAATAATAGGGGAGACAAAGGGTAAAATAAAATGGGTAGATAGAAATATTAGTGGTCAATGAAAGGGAGGGGTAAGCCATATGGGATGTATGAGCTGTTTTTTTTTTTCTTTTTATTTCTTTCTCTGGAGTGATGCAAATGTTCTAAAAAATGATCATGGTGATGAATACACAACTACGTGATGATACTGTGAGCCACTGATTGTACACCATGTACCGAATATATTGTGTGAAGATTTCTCAATAAACATGTTCTTTTAAAAGCCACCATCATTTAGATAAACACTGACCCATGCTGAATCAGTGAGCCTGGGGATCTTCTCGGCGTCTCCACGGCATAGACTTGGAAAGTCTTCCTGATTTCTGCAGAGCTAACCCCTCACCCCGAGCCTCTGCCACATGGAGATGGGAGCAGGACCTGCAAAGACAGAGTCAAGTGTGGCAGGCGTGCAAACCACCCTGAATCCCTTCAGTTCTTCAGGCTCCCTCCGTCCTGTCCCGGCTTGGGCTCCAGCCCCTTCCAGTATCATTTACTCTCGTTGCCTCTTCTCTACTGGCCGTCCCCATATTCCTTCCCTTTCTCCTCCTCTTGGCTTTACCGCACCTGCAGCCCACACTGTCCATCCCAAGGGTTCCCAGGATATTTTACCAGTCAAAGCATTCCATTGATAATAAGGATTCTGATAATAGCAATCGAGATACTTAAACTTCTTTCATAAAAAATAAGGGTTCAGAAAATGTAATAAACACAATACAATAGACACATATCAAACATTACTCTGAAAGGAAAGACAAGGAACAAAATATTTTCAACCTTCCAAGAAACATCTATAACAATTAGCTTAAGAAAACTCCAGTAAATCTCAAAATGTAGCGATAATGCTGACAAAGTTATGTGTTCACAATCAAAAAACCTAAACATTAAGATAGTAAGGACATGACATTCAAAACTCTGAAACTGTCCCAAATGTACAGGGTAATCCAGCATACGAGCAAGGTGTCATCCCAACCCACTTGAGATAACATGGAACGCCTGATGAATTGTGTTGGGACAACAGGCTAGCTATCGGGGGAAAAAATAAAGCCAGATCCTTCTCTCACATCCTACAGGAAAACAGAGATGAGTCAAAGAATTAAAGCTAATTAATTAGTTAATCATAAACTCTGTAATGATCAGATAAAACCAGGGGTTTGACTCCTTTTCCACATCAATAATTCTTGTATTTCAAAAATAAGACCATCAATAACCAAACAGAAAAATGAGATTAGAAGGCAGCTCATGTATTTATGGAGACATAAAATTTATGGAGCGACAAAGAAACATATGCAAAGACTCACTAGAATGTGAACTCCGCAAGGATTCTGGTTTTCGGAGTGCAGGTTGTCATGCATTCCCAATACTTAGAATGGTGACATTTGAATTAATAAGTTAATTTAATTTAAAAAATCAATCAGTTAACTTAATTTTAAAAATCACTTATTTAATCTATCAGGTGAGCAATAATTTGAAAATTTGATAATACCATCACTGGAGAAGTCTCAAGGAACAGAATCCCACAGTTTGCGGGTATCGGTGTAAATTGATACCATCTCTTTTGGAGACCAGTTTAGCTGCTGCTATCAAAATTGAAAGCTCATGTAAATTTTGTGGCTTTATTTTATAGATGCACTTTTGCAAGTACTCAAAACTACGTGTACGAGATCAATGCAGCACTGTTCCTAAATGTGGGCCACGGACTCGACTGCAGCACCACTGTCTTAGTTTGCCAGCACTGCTGCAGCCAAGTGCCACAGACTAGTTGGCCTAAACAACAGGAATTTATTGTTTCGTGTTTCCGGAGGCTAGAATTCTGAATCCAAGATGCTGGGAGAGCCCTGCTTCTGTGGCGTGTGGCACAACTCAATCTCTGCCTCTGTCACGCGCCACTTGTGTCTTTGTCTTAGCCTCCCTCATCTATGCCAACATCCAAATCTCCTCTGCCTGTTAGGACTCCAGTCCTATTCGACCAGGGCCCACCCTCAAGTAGTTTGGCCTCGTCTTAGCTAATAACACCTTCAAAGCTCCTATCTACAAAGGAATTCACATTCCCGGGGTCAGGGGTAGGACTTGAAATGTCTTTTGGGGGAACATAAGTCAATCTGCAACACCCTTCGACCCAAGCTGGTTAAGTGCAGTAAGGCAAATCCAGACATTAAAAAGAAGGAAGGAACCCTGTTGGTGGTGACAGAGAAAAAAGGCCAAGCTCTACTGTGAAATGATAACAACCGGCCGGAGAACAGTGTCCATGATGGAATCCCTTTGTGGGATTTCTGGAAAGCACCCAAGAAAGGGTTCAGAGTGACTAACTCTGTGAAAGGGGAATTGGTGGCAGAGGAAAGAGGATGATCGTGGCTGACTGTCAATGGCACTTAGCACAAGCCAAACACACGTCAAAGCCCGTCGCCCGTGCTGACTCGCCAGGCCCCAGCCGCCCCGGGAAAGGACCGCCATGATCAGTCCCCACCCCATTGCAGATGGGGAATCCTTGGTTTCTGGTGCTAGGAGTTCACTGCGTTGTGTAGGACAGCGCTCCAACCTCAGGAACTTCGGCTCCCAGCTAGTGCCGCTAACTAAGCCTTTGGAAGGTCTTGCACATCCCGTCACCCTCTGCTCTGAGTGATGGGAGACCTGGCAAGACCAGGGAGCTTTACAGAGGTGACCTATTTTCACACTTCTTTTGCTGGGAAACTAGTTTCTTGGTCAGAAGCAATATTGTGTGGGAACCATAGTGGGGCATCAGGCTTTCTGTGGGGCCCCTGATGGTGGGGCTGGCAGGAACACCATGGGTAGGAAGATGCAGTAGTTTCCCAGCTGCCAAAACAAATTCAATGTAGGGCATTTACTGTGAGACAAATACAAAACAACAGCAATGGGTTGGCTTAATGGAAATTTACTAGCTTATGAATTGGGGGCCTGAAAATCCAAACTCCAGGAATCAGCAAGCGATGCTTTCTCCCCAGACTGTGGTGTTCTGAGCTGGCTGCTGGCAACCCTTGTCCTCGGGTTTTCGGTCATGTGGCATGCACGTAGCAGCATCTTCTCCTTTCTCTTCCATCTCCAGCAGTCTACCCTCTGGACCCTCAAAAGACAAGTTCTTCCCACATGCAGAAACAATTCAGTCCATCACAACATTCCAAAAGCCTAAGCCACTTGAGGACAATATGCTAAGGGCCAAGTCTCATCAAAAACTGTTATGGTGTGGTCTGTCCTAGGGCAAAGCTTCCCCTTGGTCTGCGGACTGGTAATACCTAGGGAACAATCTGCTCCCAATGGACTATGATGGGACAGGCATAGGATAAACATTCCCACTCCAGAAGGAAGAACTTGGAAGGAAACAAGGGTTATGGGTCCCAAACAAGTCTGAAACCCAGGAGAGCGAATGCTGTTAGATATCTAGGTCTGCAAATCATCTGAGGTTTGGTGCTTTGTCCCTGTGCCTGGTGGAGTGGCAGCCCCATCCCTTCCAAATGCTTGCACAGCAGCCATGCTCTCTCCCCAACGCTGTGGTGAAGGCTCTGCCCTCTCCAGGTATTGGGGCATCAGCATTCTCCCTAAATAGTGGGACTCAAGCCTGTCCCCTCCAAGCACTGGGCAGACCAGTCCTTTCTACACACACGTGGGGACCCCTCCCTGTCTAGGAGATCTTTTCAGCACAACTTCCATGGTTCTGCCCTTGAAGTCATTCTTTAACTTGTCCCTTCTCTGTCCCTTTCAGTCCAGGCAGTCATTGCTTCCATTCCTATAAATTTTGCAAAAACTTGCTGTCTATGGATGCCGTTCCAGGAATGTCTAAACCATCAGATTTTCCAAACATCCCTCCTGCAAAACTGCATTTCCAACCCTGAATTCCACTGAGGTGGCTGGATACATGATCAACCCTACCCTCTCTTGCAAAGGGTTGTTCAATTAACCCTTTGTTCTCTGGAAGCTCAGGGAGGCCCCTGATAGAGCCACTTCTGTCCCTAGTTTTAGAGCACACTACCTGGACAGGCTCAGAATTTTAAAACTCATCAATTTCTGAATCCCCTGTGCTTAAGAGCTTAATTCTCAGCTTATCCCTTCCCGCTTGCATTTTACCATGAGCTGTAAGGAGAAGCCAGGCTGCATCTTCCACACTTGGCTTGGAAATCTGTCCAGCTAAACAGTCAAGGTGACCACTGTCAGTCCGATATCAGAGCACAACTGCGTCAAGTTCACTGCCACTTTATAACAAGCGCCGCCTTTCTTCCAATTTCCAATAACACGTTCATCATACCTTTCTAAGGCTTCATTGGAAGGACTTCTAACACCCATATTTCTACCAACAGTCTCTTCAAAGCACTCGCGGTCTTTTTTATCAAGCTCTTTGCCGTTCTTCCAACCTCTCCCCATGACCCAAGGCCAAAGCCATTTCCAGATTTCTAGGCACTTGTAAGAGCAACACCCCACTTTCCAACAGCAACACCCCACTTTCCAGTACCAAAAATTGTTGCAGCTTCCTGGCTGCATGGATTGGCATGACAACTGGAATGCATAGGCTCACAGCTTTGAGGCTCGAAGAAGTGCAATGTGAAAGCATCAGCACGACGATGCTTTCCCCCAGACTGTGGCATTCCGGGCTGCCTGCCTGCAATCTTGGGGGTTGTTTGGCTTTTCCATCGCATGGCAGCATCTTCTCTTTTTGTTTTTGGCGGGGACTGTTGACGTCCAGCTTCTGGCTGCTCCCTGTGGCTTCTCTTTTGTGACAACCTCCCCTTGCTGAGAAGGATCTCAGCCATTATGGATTAAGGTCCACCCTCATTCAGTTTGGCCACGTCAACTAAAAACATCTTCAAAGGTCCTGTTTACAAATGGGCTCACGCTCACAGGACCATCAGTTGGAATCTGAACATGCCCTTTGTTGTGGGCATGATTCATCCCACCAGAAGACACATCCATACCCAGAGTGTGTGCCCATTCCGGTAGGGAGGGGTCCTGGCCCGCCCGACCTTCCAGTGGAAGGTCTGGTACCTGCTGGGAAGAAAAGGACGCCATACCAGAGCTCAGCTGGACTTGGCTGCAGTCAGCTTGGGCACCCACCCACGGGAGCATCAGAACCAGGCTGGAGACCACATATAACCTCCCTCCGAGCTCCCTTTTGTGCCAGTGTGCACACAAGCAGCAGTGCCAGGGAGAGCTCAGTAAAGAAGGAGGCTGCCAGCCAAATAGGGTCACATCTCCTGCCTTGTTATCGATCATCTCCTGTTAACCCACCTCACTCTAATATCCTTGGAGTCCATTCGCACACATACTTCCCAGCTTCCGGCCAACAAACAGCTTAATCCTGCAGCTCTGCTGTCTTATGAGGTCTCTCTTGCTGGATTAGAAGCTGAACTCAGGCCTCTGAAGAATCTGTGAGATCTAAGTGTCTCAAACAGAATCGGGGGTGGGGGGCGGGTTCTCCCGCTGACAGGGAGCTTGGGGCTGGGGGAGCAAGTTCTCAAACTCTCAGATTCTTCAGAGTTTGCTCAAATGTTCCAATTCCAAGTCACCAGTCCCTGTTTTGTGCTTTGGTTTTGTTTTGTTTTTCTTATCAGTGCATCAGCATCAACATGAGATACCGGACAAGGTTGTGGATTTAACTTGCCTGGTGATAACGTGACTCATACAATTAAATTTTGACTGTACTTTCATTCTCATCTACCCTAAACTACAAGAAATGTAGTTTTGTGTTTTTAGAACCACACTTGAATCTCCTTTTCTTTGTGTGTGTGTGTGTGTGTGTGTGTGCATTGAACTACTAATTTAAAACCCTGAGTTTCTTCATTATTTTCCCAAAAGCTCTTCAGCACTGTTGTTCTAGTTTGCTAAAGCTTCCAGAATACAACACACCAGAGATGGGTCAGCTTTCAGTAAGAGAACTTATTTAGTAAAAAAAATTCTAGTTCTTCAGAGGAAAGACACCTAGCTTTCATCTGAGGGTCTCTGTTACGCGGAAGGCACACGGTGATCTCTGCTGGCCTTCTATGCTGGCTTCTGGCTTCCAACGGCTTTCCCCAGGGCGATTCCTTTCTGCATCTCCAAAAGTCTGGGCTGAGCTGCCATTGCTGAGGTGAGGTGTGCTGAGCTGCTTGGGCTCCTCTGACGTCTCTCCTTTAAGCCTCCGGCTAATTAAATTAAACCTCACCCATTGTGGAAGGCGCCTCCTTAGCCAATCACAGACGTCATCAGCCGTAGATGAATCTCACATGCTGATGACTTAAGTTCACAGCAACGAACAACGAGGCATCATCGCCCGGCCAAGCTGACACCTGAATCTGATTGCCACACTGTCAAACAGCCCCCTCCTCCCCAGCCTTTGTTATCGGAGTCAAGGGCCATCACCACTTAGACTCCTGGTGCTCTGCCTTTGGTGCACACCCAGCCTGGGCAACGAGCCACCATGCCATGAGAATGCTCAGGACACCCAGCCTGGGCAACGAGCTGCCATGCCACGAGAATGCTCAGGCAGCCCGGGGAGAGAGCCATGGGCAAGGAACTGAGGCCAGAACGCTCTGCCCCCTGGGGAATGAACATGGGCTGCTGATAGTGTTCACAAAGAGAAAACACTCGTTTCCAAATCAAGAAACTGTCTTGAAAATCATGTTCATTTTTCAGGACCATGGTGGGAATGAAAGGGCACCTGATCTTGGTTTTCTAGCTTCAGCTTCATTTAACGTCACTGTACATTCCACTTTTGTGTCATAGCTTCCCTTTGAGATGACAGTTCCAACTAATTGTTTCCTGTGTACTGAAAATTACAATATATTATTATAGAATAACATACAAGCATATGATATAATTATAAAATAACATGTAATTTCATTATAATATGTGATTATATAATATTCAATTGAAAAATGTAAGTATGTAGTGATATGCAATTGTGTTATATATTAAACTGACTTCTAAAAGAGTATTTCCATCAGTCAAATAGACTAGTTTGTGTGGCTGTAACAATGTCAAAGCTTCAGTGAGTTGAAACCTCAGTCTATTCCTGCTCTTGCTGTGTGTCCCCCCAGTACACCCCCCGGATAGCAGGAGCTCTCCTTCGTGCTGTCCCAGGAAGCCAGGCCAGCGGAGCCCCTGCCCTGTGAAATGGCATTGTTTCCACTGCAGGGGGGAGGGGTGACTGAACTGCCCTTGGGCCCTTAGAGATTTCTGCATAAAAGGGGCCCATAACTTCTGCTCTGTTTCATCACCAGGGAAAGTGGTATGGTCATTCCTGGCTGCAGGGTGACAGGGAGGCCTGAAAATGTCCGCGAGCAGCAAGTATGAACTCCACCACCACACCCGCCAAGGCGAGAGGGAGCAGGCTGGGAACAGGGAGGGTCAGCCAGAGCTGTGAGTGGGAAGAGTCCAGGTGCGCCCACTGTGAGAGGGCTGACCAACAGCAGGCAGGCTTTAGCGCGGCCCCCATGACCCCTGTCTCCTGGTGCTTGTGTCCTTTGCAATCCCTTCCCTGTGACTTGCCTGGAACCAAGAGAATATGGCAAAGGTGACAGGATGTCATGATCACAGGACATTGAATGCCGCTGCCAGAGGCTTGCTCCCTTTCAACTGGGAGGGAGCGAGCAGGCATGCTGGGGAGCCCCACACGGCCACATGGCAGGGAACTGGAGGTGGCCTCCAGGAGCTGAGGCCACAGCAAGCAGCAATCTGAAGCTTCCAGTCCCCCAGCCGCAAGGACCCGAACACTGCTGACAGCCACACAGGCAGGGCAGGGGGTCCTCCCCGCCCCTCCTCCAATGACAGCCCAGCCCTGGCTGCACCTGGGCTGCAGACACCGGAGCTGGGAGGAGACCCAGCTACGCTGTGCCTGGACTCCTGACCCACAAAAATGACAAGGTAATTAATGCGGATTGTTTTACGCTAAGTTGGTTGTGACAGCACCGTGCAGCAGTGGATAACTTACATGAAGACCTAAAAGTGTGAGAAGGTCCTGGGGCTGGACAGTGGGCACAGTCTGGAAAGTGTTGGCGCATGGCGGAGAAAGCCACAGTGACCCTGAGCGGACGGGCAGTGGGACCTGGAGCTTGAGTGTCGGAAGAGGGAGGAGAATGCCAGTGGGAGTGGTAGAGTGCGAGATCCTTGTCACATAAGGGCAGAAAGCTCAGCAAAATCGTGTCCTGCAGGCGTGTGGAAAGCAGAATTGCAAGTGGTTCCCACGGAAAGTGGTGAAGGACTTGCCTGGTTTCCTCTCGCTGCTTGTAGTGAAATGGCAGAGAAGAGAGATCAGCTGAGGGAAGAACCTAAAAAGGATCCAGGCCTGGATGGCATGTAGTGTTCTCAGCTTCTCCAGTGGAAAAGCCCAGGGCGTGACGATACATCCTTTGCTAAAAGCTTTGGAAAGACCAAAAGGCCCGAGTGCCCAGTCACATGGGGTCCTTTGAACGGGGTAAGGGCACACCTCACAGGTGCCATCCGCCAAGGCACCGGCCCTGGGACGCCAAAGTGGATGTTCACCATCCATGATATAGGACAGGCCAGCAGAGAGAAGGGATTACAAGAGGCTTTTGTCCAGTGAAGGGAACCTGTGAAATCGCAAAGGCCCACAGAGGTCTTGAGAAAATCATCTCAGCAGAAGCACTGACAACTAGGAGTGAAAAGGATAGAGGGCGCGAAGGAAGGAGGCTATTGGATCCCCAAAATGTCACAGGTGGGGAGCAGGCTGATGACACCAGGACAGCGTTCGGCAAGGGCGGGTAACCAGCACAGGTGCTCATCGCCCCTCCGCCCGGTTAGCTGGTTGGCTCTTCACTCAGTCACTGTGCTGCTGCCCCGCTCAGGGACCACGTGTTCCCCGGTGCCAGGGCGGCATCCTTCTTTCTTTTGGTCACCAACGACCCCAAGGGCTGCACGAGAGTCTGGGGTGTGGCGCCCACTCGGTGACTGCCACGGGAAGGGCAGCGGCCAGGTCCCTCCGTCTGTCTTTCTGCTCCTCCCTTCCTCTGGAGCCATTTCTCTCTTGCTTTGCTCTCCTCCTCTGAGGAGTGCGGGGCTCCCCCAAGCACTCACCAGTGTGGGTGGCCCTCCACATGCCAGACTCATCCAGGGCTGCCCCAGCGTCCACCCCAGAGCAGATGGATGGGGAGAAACAACCAAGACGCGCCTCACCACACGTGGTCCCAGAGGGTCAGACATGCAAGGACAAAACTCAGGTGGGGAAGGAGGCAAGGGTGTTGGGGGTCCTCGGAGCCTCGCTCCCTGCAGAGCTGTACTGGGATGCCAGGGGTGACGTGGGAGTCCTGGCTTCCCACAGAGACTCAGAAAGTTACAGATAGCAGTGAGGTCAGTCCTGGAGGGCGGCTAGGTAGCCCCCTGACCACTGCCAGTGACTGTGAGGTAACGGGAAGATGGGAGGGGAGGTCCCAGCCAAGGCACTGCCCCTCAGGGCATCCCTCCTGCCCCTCAGGGCCCCAGCCCACTCGGCCACCCTCCGAGCCCAGTTCTCACTAAAATAGCCAACGCAGCTCCCGCTGTGGGCTGCAATCGCACTTCCTCCCACGAGCTTCAGAATCCCGAGCAGTCAGGGCTCCCTTTCTACCATTCTCAAACAGAAAGCGGACAGGCAGCTGAAGGCAGGAGCGTTTTGAACCGATTCCTTGATGAAGAACTTTAAAGTACTGCAACAGCTCTGTCTCCTCCCTTGGGATGTTTACGCCCATTAAGACGTATCCCTTTTATCTGGGGCCTTCGATTAACTGAATTTCAAAACCACTCTGAAATGTTTTCTTTTTTATATAAAATCAGCTTTCTCCTGGAGGACAGGCCCATAGGATTTACCTCCACAGTAATTAAAAGCCGGGCACGTTACCTGGTCCCCACCGAAGTACCTGCGCAGCCGGCTGTGCCGCGGTGTAAGACTTGGACTGCTCCCTGGGCGCGCGTGTGACAGGAGGAATACTTTCATTTTTGTAGCCTGCCTCAGGATTGCAGCACCCTTTCCTGAGCCACCTCCTAAGGGGGCACACCTATATTCACGGGCAAAACAAATGCCAGTGCAGCCGGCTCAACAGCAAGCAATTAAACGGTGAGCAGCCCAGTCTGGGGGTACCCTGAGCTGACCTGCCCCAAACCCCGATTGGGAGGAGCAGACAAGAGTGCAAAAGGCAGAGGGAATAGCAGGGAGCTCAGCCTGAGCGTGGGCGGCCCGGGGGTGTGGAAGGGAAGTCAGCACCCGAGAAAACGCATCTGATGGTTCAACTCACCTGCTCGCCCCTCCCGCCCACCTCTCTTTCTCTTATTTATTGTCTGCTGAAAATGCCATTTGTTGCCTTGACACCTTCTATATATGAAAGTCCTTCTTGCATTCAGCTGCTTGGGAATAACGCCTATAAACAGGAGCAGGCAGAAAGCAGCCACAGACGCCGCTTGCCCCTTTCACTATAGAGGATATGTTGTCTCTACGCGAAAATCCAGGCAGATGTCACAGTGGGTTCTGTTCCATGGCCCCTCCCTGTGTCTTGTGATTTTTTTATATCCTTGAAATCCTTTACACAAATACTAGTTCATGCATGTGAATAAATGGTTATATTTCTTCCCTACCTACTAAAGATTTCATTCATTTTCTAATACCATGTCAAAGAATTCAAAATGATTGTAAAACTCCTGGGAACTGGTATACTCTTACCTTTTTCCACAATTTAAAATAACTTCATCTTATTGTGAGGTCTTTTCCAGCTGTCTCTGGCATGATTTGAGCCTGTCCCTAGGTACCCACTTCAAATTGTTTGAATTAATAGCCTTTCATTTTTAATCATAGAAACCTCCTTAAAATTTGCTGATGCATTTCGACATTATAGGCATGACATCACCTTCTTAATGGGAGCAGAAAGAAAGTCCTTGCCGCCTTCTGCTCCCTCGGTGTCATTCCAGCAGCAGGTGGCGGTTTGTATCAGCCCACCCCACGGCGGTGGGTGCCCCACGGACTCAGGGCCGCCCGCACGCCGCTGACCCGCCCCGGGCCCCGTCTGCTTTGGAGGGGAAACCACGAGAGCTTTCTGCTTGCAGCAGATCCACAAGGCTGGCCCGGCCGAGGGGAGCCCAAGAAGAGGACAGCCCAGTCCAAATCCCAGGCCTGGAGGTGGGGAAGCCCAGGGAAAAGCTAGGAGCCCGGGCAGAGTGAGCGGTGCTGCTCTCCAGACAACCCCTTGAGAGACCAGCCCTCTGCTAAGGGGGTTCAGAGAACCGCCCTGGAAGCCCAACCCAGCCAGGCCCACGGCCTTCGGGGCACAGTGCCAGACTCCTTCCCAGGCAGAGCCCTGCTCTGGGATCTTAGCTTCGATCAGCTCCTCAATCACAAAAAGATCCTCTTCCCCAACGTGGGTCCCGTGGGCTGAGGGAGGAGAGGCGGCTGGGGGCCCCCTGGGATCGAAAGGCACCAAGTCCATGCCAGAGCCAGCTCTCCCAAGCGCCAAGGCGGCATTTTTAACCACAGATGCCTCTGTGTGTTGTAGCAATGTCCAGGTGAGCAGGAGAGCAAGGCAGCGAGGCCAAGCCCCCGGGCCCCGGAGACGGCCGTTTCAAGGTGGCACTCAGCGGCTCTGCCAGCAGGAGACAAAAGAGGGATTGAGGCGGTCCAGGGCCCATGGGGGTGACGAGGGGCACGCAAGGTGGGCACGGGGGCCAGCCCCAGACACGGCTCCCGGGGCCTGGCCGCTGCGGTGGGCTAGCTCCCTGGATCTGCCACCCCTTCTGCGGCCCATGGGGGATCTTCCCTCTCAGGCATCTTGGAGAAGACCTCGGGGATTTCCATCCTGCCACGGGGCGCCAGCCCCAGGGCTCGAAGCACTCCCTGCCTGCCAGGCTGCCATGGAGGGTCCCAGCGACTCGGGACCAGGTTCCAGGGCCAGGTCAGGCTGGCAGTATCCAGGGGCAACGGGGAAAGGCTTTGGGGAAGTCAAGCGAGGGAGCCCAACCAGTCCTTTCTCCTGGGGGTGACTGCGGCAGGCGTTGCGTTAGCGACTGCTGGAATCACACACTCCACTCACACATGTCCCTGCTCTCCGGCTGCGTTCCTGGGGCTGTGAACCACTGTAAACAGGACTTCCTGAAGATGCTATTTTTCTTTAGGGTGTGGCCAGCTGCATGAGGGAAGAGTGCCATTGGGATTGGATTCCTGGGGTCCTTTATAAGCAGAGGAAATTCACACGTAGAGGCAGCCTCAGGGAGGAATGGGAAGTCGGAAGCCAAAGGGACTTGGAAGAGAAAGGAGAGGACCTGGCCATGTGACAGGAAAGCCAAGGAACAGAGGCTGGTGGGGCAGCTGGTGATGCCCCACCCAGGAGGGAGCCAGCCTGCCAGCCTCCAAAAGAGGGGGGCCAATAATCCGCCACTGCTCAAGCCACGTCATGTGGATTTACCAGAACAGCTGGGAAACTGAGACTTCTTGGTATGGGAATGCTAGCTCCAGGAAGCAGTGGGGCCCTTTGGGGCTGCCCCAACCCCAGCCTCCTCTTCTGTGGACCTCTGGCACTTTTCAAGAGTTGTCCTGCTGTTAAAAAGGCCCCAATGCATGGGGAATGAGTTCATCAGGTAATTCAAGGTTCTACAAATCAACATTTCTTGCTTTAAAAGGCACCCTTAAGTCACCCGTGAGCTTGGGGGACAGGCACTGGTGTACTTGTCATGTCGTCCCCACTGAGTGCCGCCAAGAGAGCGGAACAGCAGGATAAGACCAGAGCAGGCCACACTGCCCACTCCGGAGTTGGGGGTAACATCCGTTTCCACCACCTCCTGCTGGGACGAAGGACGCCCTCCCCCACTGCAGCCTCCCGAGGTAGAGAGCACCCACCTCCACCAGCCCCCCAGGCTGTGAAGCCAGCAGGAGGCGGGGGCCAGAGCCAGAAGTAACCCCCCCGCCCATGGACTCCAGACCCCCCAGGGAGAGGGCCCTATGGGCTCGGTGACGGGCACCAGCCGGGAGAGGCGGCCAACCACAGAGCAGGCCCAGGGAGCAGAGCTCTGTCCTCAGAGAAGTGCCCCAAGGCTGTGGACACGGCCGCGGGCAGGGAAGGATGAGGGGGCCAGAGACTGTTCCAGAGTGCGAGCGGGAGGCCGGCAGAGGCAGTGCCGTTCTAGCCACTGCAGAGAGCACCGAAGCAAACAAATAAAACATGGAACAAGAAAAGAAAAGAAATCAAGGCACGGTGCATAACTTTCTCAGACAGTATCCAAATCAACAAATCTCAAGTGTCATTGCACAGCCACAGGCCATGAAGGGAGACAAGTCATGGGGAGGAGGTCAGTAGAGACTGTCCCCAAGAGGCCCAAGGCCCAGCCCAAAGGGCACTGTCCATTAGGAGAGACGTCACAACAGGCTGACCCTACTGCACTTCGTGGCGGAAGCCAGGACCCCTGGACCCCTGCCCGGACTGGCCAATAAGGGTCAAATGAACACCTCTCTCAGATCTGCTCCTTCACATCTGCAGTGGGTCCTGGGGTCCTGCTCCCTTCCCACCCGCCAACTACCCCACTTTCCCTGCTTGGCTTCCGCTGACGACTGTGCCCAGTCCTGCTGGTGCCCTGTGGCAGGGAGAGACAGGAGAAGAGTCCTGAGCAAGGAGGCTAAGTGAGAGGGAGGGTGCTGCCTGTCCCACCTCCGCCCTGACCTCAGTCTGCACACACCTAAGGTACCCAGGCCAGAGGCACTGCGCATGGCTCCGGACCATCCTGGGCATATCACAGGCTTTCTGTCCCAGGGCCCAGGAATGGGCCCCCCTTTCTTTCCCCTGGCCCACGCACCTGACCTCCTGCTGCCCACGCCCAGAACCTGCTTCCCTGAGAGGGGAGGACGGGTGGGAACCAGCGTGGACACCAAGGGGCAGCCAAAGAGTGGAGGCGCCAGGGGACCGGGGACCAGGAAAGGGAAAGACGGTCCGGTCCGAGAGCCAAGGCCGCTTGGAGCCGTCACAGCGGGCGGAGCGATCGGCCAAGTCCAGGCCATGAGCCTCCTGCCGTGCTGTCCTGCCCCCGGGGGTCGTCCAGCAGCCGCCCCCGAGTCTCTGCCCCCGCCCCCGCCCGGCCCGCCCCGGACCAGCCTGCGGGGCGGGCGAAGGGCGAAGTTGGGCAGCGCCGGCGCCGCGGGGGGAAGCGTCAAGCCGCGGCCGGGTGGGAGCGGCGCTCGCTCGCCCACGTCACGCCGGTGTGGGCTCGGCTGACGACCGCGGCGCCTGGGGACGCCGGCGCGCTCCGCTCGCCAGGTGCTCCGCCTGGAAATGTCTCCATTAGTTGTCGCCTGTTCCCCGCCGGAGCGCGCGCGCCGAGCGGCGGCGCGGAGCCCTCGCGGGCGGCCGGTCGTGGCCAGACGCCACCGCAGGTAGGCGACGTCCCCCGCCCGCCCCCGCCCGGGGCTTCCAGACCCCTCCCCCTTCCGAGGAGGCGGAGGAACCGCGCTTCCGCCGAGGGGCGCGGGCGGCGGCGGCGACTCCCCGGTGCGTCCCGGCTGCGCGCTGCTCACCGCGGCCCTGGCGCCCGGAGCGGCGCGGGCCGGCGCGTCCCCAGCGCAGGTAGGGAGTGGGATCTGCCGCACAAACTTTCGGGAATCGCCCCTGGGCCCAAAGGGACAAAGTTTGCTGCCCGCTGGCGGGGGTCTCTGGAGCCGCGGCGCTGGCCGCAAGTTGCGGAAAGCGGGCGGCGGAGGGCGGCGGAGCGGGCGCGGGGCCCTGGACCCGGGACGCAGAGGCCCGGGCGGCCGGCGGGTGAGCGGCGCGCGGCGGGCGGAGAGAGCCGGAGGGAGCCGGCGGAGCGGAGGGGCTCGTGGGGAGGAGGCATTCTTCGCGAGCCCCCTGCAGCTCGGCCGCCGGCTTCACACGCAACGCCGGGGACTAGCTCGAAACGATGACCCGGCCACCTCGGGGCTCGCGAGGGCGGTGCCCCCGCGGTGCACCACGCCCGGTCCCGGGGCCCTCCGGCAGGGAGCACAGCGGCCCCAAGGGCTCGGGGCGGTGCCTCAGAAAAGAAAGGCCGTGCTGGTGCCCCTGGCTCCGGCCTCCGCCCTCTGACTAGGCTCCACTTCTCTGGGCTCTCGGTGCCCGGAGGAGGCCCCGGGGGACCTGCTCCAGGAAGGGGACGGGAGCGCCAGGGCTGGGCGGGTCGCAGGAGCGAGATCCCACCGGAAGCCGCGGGAAGGTCGGGAGCGGCCTGTCTCCCGAGTCCCTGGGTGGTTAGGACGCCAATATCTCCCCGGAGCGTAAGGACGGACCGTCAGCCCCCACATTGTTTGCAGCTAACCGTCCTCGACCTCCTGAGGCCCGCCTGGCCCCCTCCCCTGCACGCCCTCCCAGCTCCTTCCCTTGTGGGGGGGCCCTCGCCTGAGCCCCCTCCCTTCAGGGCTTCAGCGGTCTGCTCACGGATGTACTTAGAACCGGGGTCCCTCCGGGGCTGGGGACGGAAAGCACAGGGCATGAGCTGAGGATGCGGGAGTGCAGACATTCCCGTTTCCTCTACTCTTAGAGCCGTTCCCGGGACCCAAGCGGGGCCAGGCGGGCTCGGCTTGACCTTTTAGGAAAGGGCGCCTGGACAGTAACTCCTGTCTTGAAGTTCCAGGATGGGACAGCAGTGTGTGCTAGCTGGGGAGGAGACGCAGGGCTGACCCACGTCAGGCCAGGGTAGAGGGGCCTGGGTGAGCGCCCGCTAAGTGGTGAGGCTCCCTGGGAGCAGCGAACCCGCGCGGCAGGGCCCTGGGGCGGCAGCGTGCAGGAGGTCAGTCTGCAGCCGCCTGAGAAAGTGGAGTCCATGTGCCAATTAACAGGGTCAGGGAGTGGGTGTCCCCCGAAAACCGGGCCAGGCGCTGGGGACTGGGAGTGTTTGCAGAGCGGAAAGGCAAACAAGAAAACGTGGCAGAGGTGACCAAAGGAAGCCCCTGTCACCCCTCTCCAGGAGGCCCCGAGGGCTCATGGAGCTGGCGGCTACTCAGAAGGTGGCGTCTGCTCGGGCCCAGGCTCTGAGAGTGAGCAAGTCTGCTCAGAAGATGAGTGGCCGGCCCGTTCAGGGCGTCGCTCCCAGAGCCGAGGCCCATCCGCGGGCAGGCCCGAGCTGGAGCCCCAGGCACAAGGCACAGGCCTCTGGGACCTGACCGCAGCTTTACTCCCCACGCCGGGCTGAGCTGGCAAACCTAGACACCCCCCACACACACACCGGCACTCACCCGCTCCATCTGCCACCACCCTTCCAGGGAGAGCCCCACTCCCCCTGCCCTCCTCCCCAGAGCCTGGCACCCGTCGCAGTCCCTGGCCTCTTTACCAGGGATGGAGCGAGTTGTTTGTAAACAATAAATAATGGAAAGTAAGAAGGTGTCGGGGGAAGCCTGGGCAGAAACCTGGAAACTGGAAGGAGATGGGAGGAGGGCGGTGGGGGAGGGGAAGAGCAGGAGGAGGAAAAGGAAGAAAAAGAAAGATTGAGAGATTCATTTCTACCCGAGAAGCCCCGGTGGCTAGTTTCTTATTATTTACAGGAAGGTGATATTAGCAATTCAGGTGAGAAAGAAATCAACACGACCCGCCAGGAAATCAATACAGAATTCAAAAACAATTATTAATGTCATTTGACTCGTGTTCTTTATATATCTCTCCCGGCTACAGACGCTAAACTGTCTGAATAATTTGCATGGAGCGGCTATTCATTATTTCCGATGGTTTCCCTTCGCCAGCAGCTCGGACGTGGCCGGCTGCGGTCCAACGCGATCGGAGAATTCGTATTTTCATCTGTAAATTAAAGCAATTACGCAGCAGATATTATATGATGTGTATTGTGGTCTCCAGACAGTCATCAATCACCTTCAACCGAGCTGTCAGAGCGGGCAGATTTCGTTTCTGGGAGGCAGGCTTGCAGCTGGGGAGAGGGCGCGAACGTCATCCTTAATTAGAGGGCGACCCCGGGGCGGTTCACAGGTCTGAACCCAAGCATCTTTCTGAGCAAGTCTGCACAGCGCCGCGCCCGCTCCCCTCCAGGCGACCGCGGGGGGCTGAGCCGGGCGGGAGCGCCGGGGACGAGCGCGGCGGCGCAAAGGGAGGGAGCGGGTCCCGGGTGGTCTAACTCCCCCCTGCCGCCTCGGCCTCCGATTCGGGAAAGGACCCCGGGCCGGGACTGGCTGGGGAAGCCCTGAGATGGGCAGTCGGCTCCCTCCCCGGACCGCCCCGAGCGCCCCGGGCCGGGTGTTGTGCAAAACAGGCGAGGGAAGGGGTGGCGCCTTGGCCCGGCGCCCAGAGCCCCCCTCCCCGCACCCAGTCCCGCGGTCTCTGGGCCGAGCGAGCGCAGCGGGAGGGGCCCGCGGTCGGATTGGGAAACCTGCCCTTCCGCGCGCGCAGGAGCGCCTGGCAGTAGTCCCGGGCTTAGCCGCGAGGGGCAGGGGGCGGCGGCGGCAGAAAGCGGCGGAAGCGGAGCGGTGGGGGGAAGGGGGCGGGAAGAGGGAGGCTAGGGTCCAGGGCCCAGCAGGAACTTCACTACCCGGGGTGAGGAGCGGTCCCCGGGAGACTCTGCGGCTGAGAGTGCCAGAGCCGGCGGCGCGGGCCCGGACAGGCCCGGGAGAACTGGAGCCCAGGAGCCCCGGGGTGGCGGACTCTGGGAGGGGCCGAGGCGAGCACCCCGCCGGCATTTGACCTCCAGATGCGGACAGTCTTGTGGCCGCGGACGGCTCTGGCGTCCGATCCCCGTTTCGGGATCGACTGGTGGGAAAGCCCAGAGACCCCTGCGGGGGAGGGCTGCAGACTCCGGGCTAAACAATAGCGACGGCCGCGCGCCCGCCTGGAGTCGGAGGAGGGTCTCGCTGAGAGGGCGGCCGGCCGGCTGCTCCCCCCAGGCCCGGGCTCATTTCGTCTGTCGATTGCATCCTAAATGAAAACTCGCTCGGGCGTCCCTTCAAGCGTCTCATTTGAAATTGAGACTAATGATTACAATGGGGTGGGGAGGGGCAGCTGCTCATTAATTAATTTCTAATTAAAAGTGCCTCCCGTCCTCGGTGGCTAAGGAGGAAACACCGTGCGTCGGGGCGGTATTGATTCCTAGGATGGGACTCATTTGTCAGAAACCCCGATGGCCTCGCGCGCCCCCCGCCCCGGGACCACCGGCCCGGAGTGACCCGCACCGCTCGGCCCGGCCCGGCTGCCTGGGATCTGACGTCAGCGTCTCGGCCGCCGAAAGCCGCGCACATCTGACCTGATGGGTTGGCTCCACTCCTTTTTGCTTTTGTTTTTCTCTTTTTTTTTTTTTTTTTTTGTAAAATATGTATTTGTGTCGCCGCGGCGAAGCCGGTCAGTCCGAGAGAGCCCTCGAGGCCTCGGATCCGGAGGCTAAAGGAATCGCTGCGGCGCCTGCCTCCCACTTTCGTGCCGGGCTTAAAAAGTTTGCCGCCCGAGCGGATGCGTTGACCGGCTCCTCTGCTTCCTCTCCCAGAGCCTAGGACCCCGCGGCCCCGGAGCAGTGGCCGCGCCACGCCGGCCCCCGCGCCCAGGACCGCGCCGGCCCCATCCGCCCGCCCCGGGCCGCGCCCGCCATGTCCTACCCGCAGTTCGGATACCCCTACTCGTCGGCTCCCCAGGTGAGGGGCCCCGAGGGCCTCGGGAAACGCGCTCCGAAGCGCCAGCGGGGTTGGGTGGGGAGGGGAGCGCGACCGACGACGCGGGGGCGATGGGAGCGAGCCCAAGGCCGCGGAGAAACTCGACGGGAAACCGTATCCCCTCCTCCTTGAACCCCGGGCCCCGAGGCTGCACCCCCTGGAGCCCGTCCTGCGGAAAGCCCCTGCGATAAGGCAGCACCGGTGCTTTACCCGGCCCTGGACACCTCTGGGGAAGGCATTGCGGAAAATGGCTCTGCGGTCGGGCAGGCTGCGCCCCCCGGGGCCGCGGGAGGCCAGGCGCGCGCGGGCGAGCAAGGGGAGGAGCCGCGCAGCCGGCGGGCGGACCTTGGGGACACGGGACACGCCGTGGCGGGCGGCGCGTGGGGGCCCCGGTCTTCCTCGCGACTCCTCCCCGCAGTTCCTGATGACCACCAACGCCCTGAGCACGTGCTGCGAGTCGGGCGGCCGCACGCTGCCGGACTCCGGGCCCGCCGCCTCGGCCCAGGCGCCGGTCTACTGCCCGGTCTACGAGAGCCGGCTGCTGGCCACCGCGCGCCACGAGCTCAACTCGGCCGCCGCGCTCGGCGTCTACGCGGGCCCTTATGGCGGCTCGCAGGGCTACAGCAACTACATGACCTACGGCTCCGAGGCGTCTGCCTTCTACTCGCTGGTAAGGGGGGTGGGGGCGTCACGCCACTAGCCAGTCCCGCGCTCCCCGCGCGCCCCGGAGGCAGGGCGCCAGCGCTGGGCGCCGCGGGCGTTG
>PVIY010027663.1:0-33974 GCA_004026745.1 Myrmecophaga tridactyla
TTTCTGAATTAATGCAAATGTTCTAAGATATGATGAATATGCAACTAAGTGATATTGTGAATTACTGATTATGAATGTTGATGTTTTATTCTGTTTCTTAATTTTTTAATTAATAAATTAAAAATAATAATAATACAATACAATAAAATAAAATAGGATCAACAAAAACAAGTTTGAAAAGACAAATAAAACTGATAAACTAGACTGATAAAGAAAAACAAGAGAGGACAAAAATAAGGAAAATTGGAAATGTAAATGGGGACATTACTACCAACCCTGCTAAAATAAAGGACTAAAGGGGTTACCATGAACAACTGTATGCCAATAAATTAGATAACCTAGATGAAATGGGAAAAGTCTTAAAAACACACAAAGTACCTATAGTGACTCAAGAAAAAAAAAATCTCAAAAAAAAAAACCAATTAAAATAATAAAAAACCACCAAGAAAGAAAAGCTTCCCCGGTGGCTTCACAGGGGAATTCTACCAAACCCTACAAGAATACTTAACTCCAGTTCTGCACAAACTCTGCCAAAAAAACTGAAAAGGGGTAATACTCCCTAATTTATTCTAAGGCCAACAGTGCTTTCACACAAAAGCCAGATAAACTTATCAGGAAAACAAAATTACAGGCCAGTATCTTTTATGAATACACTTGCAAAAATATTAGGAAACCGAATTCAATGGCATATTAAAATAATTATGTACCGTGATCAAGTGGGACTTATTCCTGATGTACATGGATGGTTCAACATAAGAAAATCAATTAATGTAATACAGCACATTAACAGAATGAAGTGAAAAAACACATGATCATCTCAATTGATGCAGAAAAGGAATTTGACAAAATACAACATCCTTTTTTGATAAGAACACTTGGGGCAGTACGACGGTGGCTCAGTGGCAGAATTCTCACCTGCCATGCTGGAGAACTGGGTTCAATTCCCGGGGCCAGCCCACATTAAAAAAAAAAAAAAAGAAAAGAACACTAGGAATAGAAGGAAACTTACTCAACATGATAAAGGGCATGTATGAAAAGCCCACAGCTAACATTCTAATTAATTGGGTGTCCTGGTTTGAAAGGATGTATGTATGTACCCTAGAAAAGCCATATTGTAATCCTAATCCTATTTTGTAAAGGCAGTCATTTCTTCTAATCCCTATTCAGTAACTGTATGTTTGAAACTTTAATTAGATCATTTCCCTGGAGATGTGAATCAAGAGTGGCTGTTAAACTGAAGTAGGTAGAGACATGTCTCCACCCATTCCAGGTGGGTCTTGAATAGTTTACTGGAATCCTATAAAAGAGGAAACATGTTGGAGAAAGGGAGAGATTCAGACAGAGCAGAGAAGAAAGACAGAGCCACTAGAAAGCCACAACAGAGAATGCCCCAGAATCATGAGGCAGAGTCTACCAGCCAGCGGCTATTGGAGATGAAGAAGGGAACTGGAGAGTAAGCCAGCAGATGACTCGGTGCTCACCATGTGCCTTTCCACTTGGAAGAGAAACCCTAAACTTCATCGGCCTTCTTGAATCAAGGTACCTTTTCTTGGATGCCTTAGATCGGATATTTCTATAGACTTGCTTTAATTGGGACATTTCCCTGGCCTAAAAACCGTTAACTTGCAACTCATTAAATTCTCCTTTTTAAGTCATTCCACTTCTGGTATATTGTATTCTAGCAGCTAACAAATTAGAACAAATACCCAAGCTGGAAATCCAAATATCCATCAACAAATAAACAGATACAAATTGTGATCTCTCGGGCGGGCCACGGTGGCTCAGCAAGCAGAGTTCTTGCCTGCCATGGCTGAGACCTGGGTTCAATTCTTGGTGCCTGCCCATGCAAAAAAAAAAAATTGTGATCTCTCCATACAGTGGATATACTTGGCAATAAAAAGGAGCAAACTACTGATACACATAATAACAAAGAGAAATCTCAAAAACAGTACAATCAGCAAAAGAAGCCCCCCACAGAAGAATGTGGTTTCACTAGTCTGTATTTCTAGAACACAAAAAACTAATTTATAATGACAGAAAGCAGATCAGTGGTTGCCAGGTGTTAGGGTTGGTAGGAGAATGACTGCAAAGAGCACAAAGAAACTTTGTGGGGTGATGGTAATGTTCCAAATTTTATAGGGTCATGGATTCTATGGGTATCTATATTTGTCAAAGCTCAAGATGTACATTTAAGATCTCGATATTTCATTTCAATAAATTATACATCATTGAAAAGAAAAGTCTATAGATAAAGGTTCATATTCATAAAAAAGATATATATGCCAAAATATTAATAGCAGCAAAATTATAAGTTTTTTTCCTACGATCTTATTTTTCAGATTTTCTTTAATAAGAAGCATTATATATATATAACAAACAATAAACAAAAAAAAAAGTCTTCAAGGAAGTTCTCATTGAAAAGATGGTATTTACGCAAAGGCCTGAAGGAGTTAAGGGACACATTGTCTGGACACAGGTGAAAAAAGCCTTCCAGGAAAAGAAAATTTCGAGTGTGAAAGCCCTTGAAACGATGTCCAAGGAACAGGTTCTGTGGCATTCCAGTGTTAAGAGATCAGCAAGTTCTTAGCATAAACCAAAAACAAAGATGAGTAAATGATTCCTTTGTAAAACTATTCTTTTTTTTTTTTAATTTTTTTTTTTTTAATTTGCATATGGGCAGGGGGCCCCAGGGATCGAACTCCAGACCTCCAGCACGGCAGGTCGGAGCTCTGCCTGCTGAGCCACGGCAGCTGCCCTGTAAAACTATTCTTGGAAAGAAATTTGAAGGTACCTCAAAAACCAAAATCAAAAAAGCCTCTTCTATTCTTTGCTTGAATGACCACTCTGAAGTCTCAATGATTCTGTAAGATGGATACCTTGTCTGTTCACAATCTGAACATGAAAACTGTAATATAGAGAGATAACTACAACATTCACCATTATTCTAGTCCTATTGTTTTCTAAACTCCCAGGTCAAGCTTCTCTATCTGCAGAGAAACTTCGGAAGAAAAGCAAAACAATACATTCAGGCTACCTTCTCTCAAACAGCAAAGAATTATCTACTAAGGAGGAACTACATTTGTATTCTCAAATAAGAGTCATCAGTCATGAGATGACGCTCAAAGCTAGTGAGGTAATGATGTACTATAACACAGCTGTCTGATCTTCAGATGTCACTTCAGAGGCTGATGATAAACTACAGCTCTGACAACTCACTTTTCTTTTCAAGACATTTCTCAAACTTTTTCGTGTTGTGACAGGCAACCAAATTGATTAAACCTAGTTATGGGATTTGACACTTTAGCCAGCAGATTTCTATTTGTTGATTGCTATTGATTTTCTTTGATACTTCATTTAAAAATCAATACTAGGAAAGAAAAATAGGCTTGGTTTACACATACTTAAACATACTATTGTATGCTGGAGGAGGCACAAATTTGGCAGGGCCTTGGCATCCAATTATAAGAAGAGCTCTTAACAGGTGAAAAGCAAGGGCTTTCAATCGATATGCAGTTTTCTTTCTCAATCAAAGAAAGTGGCTATAAATTAGGCTCATCAGAGATATATTTAAGGCTTTCTTAAAGCAAACAATTTTAAACTTTTTTTGGTCTTCTTTGGATATTCATTAGAGAAGGAATTTCAAGGTACCTGGAGTTCATCCGGGCCTTTATCTTCTTGGCTTTTTTTTTATTTTTTTGCCTTTCTTCTCCATCTTTCAAAAGCTCTGATGGAGTTGAAGTTTCAACCACAATGTCAATAATATACTTCTTCAAGGACAGATGCTCCTGGATGATAAATAAATAAAACAATAACAATGAGACTTAATATAGTATTGCTGTTACAATACGAGTTACAAAAGACTATAAAGCTGAAACTAAAGATAATCTCTATTGGCTTCCACAATTGCTTAGGAAAATGCTGAAGAACGTTTCTTACTTGAGATTTTCCCTGACTCACTGAACTTTCAAGGTGCATCTACTGTGCTAAATGCTAAGGATACAACAATAGAGTCCTGTCTCTGGGAACCACACAGTGTAGTAGGAGAGATAAAACAGATAAACAAAACTATAATACCAGGTGATAAGTGCCTATTAGAGAATTAGAAGTAAATTTCTACAGGAGCTCAAAAGGGGTAACAATGATCACTGTTTTCTGGGGGCAAGGAGGGAAAACTTCAAGAAGGAAGCACCATTCCTAATATCTCTTGAAGGATGGTGTTCTAGTTTGCTAGCCACCAGAATGCAACACAACAGAGATGGATTGGCTTTTAATGAAGGGGGATTTATTTGGTTAAAAACGTATAGTGCTTTTCTTCAGAGGAAAGGCAACTAACTTTCAACTGAGGTTCTTTCTTACACAGGAAGGCACAGGGTGATCTCTGCTGGCCTTCTCTCCAGCTCTCTGGGTTCCAACAACTTTCCCTGCGGTGACTCCTTTCTGCATTCTAAAGACCGGGGCTGAGCTGCGAGTTTTGAGATGAGGTACGCTGAGCTGTTTGGCTGTGCTACGTTGAGCGCTCTCGTTTAAGCACCAGCCAATTAAGTCAAACATCATTTACTGCAGTAGACACACCTCCTAGCCAATTGCAGATGTAATTAGCAACAGATGAGGTTTGCATGCTGTTGGCTCCCACAACAATAGAACTAGGCACCTTCACCTGGCCAAGCTGACATCTGAACCTAACTACCACAGATGGGTAAGTTTAAACATAAGGACATTGAGTATGTGTGTTTGAGTGGGAGACTGGTGATGGAGGAGAAGAAGGAGAAAAGACAGGGGGATAAAAAGGGCATCCCAGAGAATGCAGGCAGAGGTGAAAAAGTAGAATGTGAGTACTGGCAATAGAGGTTTGGTTTGACTAGAGCACAGTGAGTTTGGCCTACTCCTCTCCTTATCCATGTTACACTGTATGCCCCATCACGACACCCATATGGCCCAAATGCACTCCCGTGCATATTTCCAAATCCCTTGCCCTTTTTTTCTCTTTTTCATACCTTCATGGCAAAATAACAACCTTAAATCCAATTCTGTGCCTAGTACACTGTACCTACACCTGAGCAGATGAACATGGCTATAGACAATTACAACCATGCTGACTACTCTCACTTTAAATTCATGACATTGCACCCGAAGTGGGCTCTAGTATTGCCAGTCACTCAACCTACATTACTCTAGTTAATTCTAGTTAATGCCTTCATGGACAATTATTTCAGACCATCTCTTCAAATCCCCAATACCCTTTATGCCCCACCCCATCCCATTAGTTTACAATCATGCTTATTTAACTATGGGAAAAAGCATCATTCAGAGAACTTCTGTATCCTCTCATATCCAAATTAACCAGCCAATCTGAACCTATAGCTATAAACTCTGTCTTCCCTCCCTCATGTTCCCATCTAAGGCCAATGTCTCCAATTGTACACTGTACCCCATTTCTTCTCTCCCATTCACATAGTTATTTCCCCTTTTTTTCTGCATCAAATTTTCCCTTTCTACTTAAGTCATTTAAATTCTTTCTTCTTAAATCATCTCAAAAGAATCCTCTTTCAACCTAATATTTCCCCCTCCAGCTTCTAATCTTTTATAAAATTAAAATTTGTTGAAAGAAATGTATCCCCTCTGAATCTGTTTCCTTAACTCTTCTTCTCTCTTGAACCCATATTAGTCCAGCTTTTACCCTTCCCACTTTAATGAACTATTCCTGTCAAGGTCACCAGCACCAATGGTCTACTCACAGTCTTCATCTAGCTCTCCCAGCCTTACCCTCATAGATCACTGCTTCCTCTTCCCTGAGATTCTTTTTTAACTAGGCTACTTGATGTCACATTGTTCTTCTGATTCACTGGCTGTTTCCTCTAAATGTTCTTTGCTGGATCTTCCTCCTCTTCCTGACAGCTAAATGTTGGAAAGTCCCAGAGCTATCTCTAAATCTTTCCTCTTCTCTATCCAAACTCACTCATCAAGTGCAGTGACTTCAAATACTATTTGTGCCAATTTGAAAGGATGTATGCACCCTAGAAAAGCCATGTTTTAATACTAATCCCATTTTGTCAAGACTGCTTCTTCTAATCCCTATTCAGTACTGTATGTTTGAAACTGTAATTAGATCATCTCCCTGGAGATGTGACTCAATCAAGAGTGGCTGTTAAACTGGATTACATGGAGATGTGTCTCTACCCATTTGGGTGGATCTTGATTAGTTTATTGGAATTCTATAAAGGAGGAAACATTCTGGAGAAAGCTTGAGAGATTCAGAGAGAGCAGAGAAGAATGACAGAGGCATGTGAAGCAGAGTCCACCAGTCAGCGATCTTTGGAGAGGAAGGAATATGCCTCCCAGGGAGCTTCATGAAACAGGAAGCCAGGAGAGAAACCAGCAGATGACACCGTGTTCACCATGTGCCATTCCAGATGAAAGAGAAACCCTGACTGTGTTCACCATGTGCCTTCTCAGCTGAGAGAGAAACGCTGAACTTCATCGACCGTCTTGAACCGAGATATCTTTACCTGGATGCCTTACACTGAACATTTCTATAGAATTGTTTTAATTGGGACATTTTCTCGGCCTTAGAACTATAAACTAGCAACTTATCTAAGTTATCTAAACTAGCTAGCAAACTAGGACATCAATTAAAAGATACATATTGGAATAATGGATTAAGAAACATAATTCAGCTATATGCTGCATACAAGAGACTTCTCTTAGATACAAGGATACAGATAGAATGAAAGTGAAAGGATGGAAAAAGACTTTCCACGCAAGTTGTAACCAAAAAAAAGCAGGAGTAGCTATACTAATATTGGACAAAATAGACTTTAAATGTAAAGATGTCATAGGAGATAAAGAAGGGCACTATATACTAATTAAAGGGTCACTTCACCAAGAAGATACAACAATCATAAATGTTTATGCTCCCTATGAAGGGGCTCATAAGTACATGATACAGACACTGGGAAAACTGAAGGGAATGATAGATACTCCAACAATAATAATAGAAAACTTCAATACACCATGCTTCTCTATAGATAGAACAATCAGACAGAAGATCAACAAGAAAATAGAGAAGTTAAATAACTTGATAAATGAATTAAACCTAACAGACATATATATGTCACTGTACCCCAAAGCACAAGGATATACATTCTTCTCTAGTGCTCATGGAACATTCTCCAGGATAGAGCATATGCTGGGGCACAAAACAGGTCTTTATTAATTTAAAAATACTGAAATTATTCAAAGCACTTTCTCTGATCACAATGGGATGAAGCTGGATCTCAATAACCATCAAAGAACAAGAACATTCACAAACATATGGAGATTAAATAGCACACTCTTAAACAACCAGTGGGTCGAAGAAGAAATTTCTAAAGAAATCAGTAGCTATCTGGAGATGAATGAAAATGACAATACAACTTATCAGAACTAATGGGATGTGGCAAAGGCTTGGCTGAAAGGGAAATTTATTGCCCTAAATGCCTATGTTGAAAACCAAGAAGAGCAAAAAAAAAACTTAACTGCTTATGTGGAAAAACTTGAGAAAGAACAGAAAAATAACCCCAAAGTAAATAGAAGAAGAAGAGAAATAACAAAGATTAAAGCAGAGATAAATAAATGGGAGAACAAAATAATAGAAAGAATCAACAAAACCAAAAGTTGGTTCTTTGAGAAAATCAATAAAATTGATGTGACATTAGCAAGACTGACAAAGAAAAAAAGAGAGAGGATGCAAATAAACAAAATCAGAAATGAGAAGGGGTGCATTACCACAGACCCTGAAGAAATAAAAAGAAATCATAAGAGGATGCCATGAACAACTATACGCCAACAAACTAGACAACTTAGATGAAATGGGCAAATTTCTGGAGACACACAAACAAGCTATACTGACTCAGGAAGAAACCGAAGACCTCAACAAACCAATCACAAGTAAAGAGATTCAATCAGTCGTCAAAAATCTTCCTACAAAGAAAAGCCCAGGGCCAGATGGCTTCACAGGGGAACATTCCAAAAAGAACTAACACCAATCCTGCTCAATTTTTTCCAAAAAACTGAGGAAAAAGGAACTCTACCTAACTCATTTTATGAAGCTAATATCATTTTAATACAAAAACCGGGTAAAGATGCTATAAGAAAGGAAAACTACAGGCCAATCTCCCTAATGAACATAGATGCAAAAATTCCCTATAAAATATTAGCAAACGGAATCCATCAACACATTAAAAGAATTATACACCATGACCAAGTGGGGCTTATACCAGGAATGTCACAATGGTTCAATGCAAGAAAATCAATTAATGTAATACAGCATATTAACAAATCGAAGGGAAAAATCACATGATCATCTCTATTGATGCCAAAAAGGCATTCAACAAAATGCAACATCCCTTTCTGATAAAAACACTCCAAAACATAGGAATCAAAGGTAACTACCTCAATATGATAAAGGGAATATATGAAAAACCGATAGTCAGCATCATACTCAATGGAGAGAGACTGAAAGCTTCCCCCCTAAGATCAGGTACAAGACAAGGATGTCCACGGTCATCACTATTATTCAACATTGTGCTAGAAGTTCTAGCTAGAGCAATCAGGCAGGACAAAGAAATAAAAGGTATCCAAATTGGAAAGGAAGAAGTAAAACTATCATTATTTGCTATGATACTGTACTTGGAAGATTCTGAGAAATCTACAGCAAAGTTATTTGAGCTAATAAACAAATTCAGCAAAGTGGCGGGATATAAAATTAATGTGCAAAAATCAGTAATGTTTCTATACACAATCACCTAACTGAGGAGTCAGTTAAGGAAAAAATTCCATTTAAAACCGCAACTAAAAAAAATCAAATACTTAAGAATGAACTGAACTAGGGACATAAAGGACTTGTACACAGAAATCTATATAACACTGCTAAAAAAAAAATCAAAGGAGATCTAAATAAGTGGAAAGACATTCCCTGCTCATGGACAGAAAGGCTAAATATAATTAAAATGTCAATTCTACCCCAATTGATCTACAGATTCAACATGGTACCAATCAAAATTCCAACAACCTACTTGAACATTTGGAAAAGCTAACTACCAAATTCATCTGGAAGGGAAAGAGACCCCAAATAGTTGAAAGCATCCTAAAAAAAGAAGAACAAAGTGGCAGGATTAACACTCCCTGACTTTAAAACCTATTATAAAGCCACAGTGGTCAAAACAGCATGGTACTAATGGGGAGAAATTCAACTTCCCCAAGTTGAATTCTTGATATTCTCACAAGCAATGTGGACAACCAAAGCTATAGGCTGAGCCCCCAGTCTTGGGGTTTGTTCATATGACACTTAACTTGAGAGGTCAAGTCTACTTAAAATTTAGGCCTAAGAGTCACCCCCAAGAGAACCTCTTTTGTTGCTCAGATGTGGCCTCTCTCTCCAGCCAACACAACTAGCAATCTCACCACCCTCTGCCTGTCTACATGGGACATGACTTCCAGGGGTGTGGACCTTCCTAGAAATCCTAGAATAAGCTGAGACTCAGCATCAAGAGATTGAGAAAAACTCTAGAATCAGCTGAAACTCAGCATCAAGGGATTGAGAAAAACTCTAGAATCAGCTGAAACTCAGCATCAAGGGATTGAGAAAGCCTTCTGGACTAAAAGGGGAAAGAATGAAATGAGACAAAGTGTCAATGGCTGAGAGATTCCAAACAGAGTTGAGAGGTTATCCTGGAGGTTATTCTTATGCATTAAGTAGATATCACCCTGTTATTCAAGATGTAATGGAGAGGCTGGAGGGAACTGCCTGAAAGTGTAGAGCTGTGTTCCAATAGCCATGTTTCTTAAGGATGATTGAATAATGACATAGCTTTCACAATGTGACTGTGTGATTATGAAAACACTATGTCTGATGCTCCTTTTATCTACCTTGTCAACAGACGAGTAGAACATATGGAATAAAAATAAATAATAGGGGGAACAAATGTTAAAACAAATTTAGTTTGAAATGTTAGTGATCAATAAAAATGAGGGGTAAGGGGTATGGTAGGTATAATCTTTTTTTTCTGTTTTCGTTTTATTTCTTTTTCTATTGTCTTTTTATTTCTTTTTCTGAATTGATGCAAATATTCTAAGAAATAATGAATATGCAACTAAGTGATGATATTGTGAATTACTGATTATATATGTTAATGTTTTATTTCGTTCGTTAAATTTTCTTTAATTAATAAATAAATTTGAAAACAACAACAACAACAAAAAAAACAGCATGGTACTGGCACAAAGACAGAAGCACTGACCAATGGAATCAAAACGAGAGTGCTGAAATAGACCACAAAATCTATGGTCAACTGATTTTTGACAAGGCCCCCAAATCCTGTGAATGGGGACAAAATTATCTTTTCAATAATTGGTCATGGAAGATCAGGATATCAATAGCCAAGAGAATGAACAAGGACCCCTATCTTATACCCTACACAAAAATTAACTCAAAGTGGATCAAACACCTAAATATAACAACTAACACCATAAAGCTTCTACAAAAAAATACAGGGAAATACATCTTCAAGACCTAGTAATAGGAGGTAGCTTCCTAAACTTTACACCCATAGCGCAAGAAACAAAAGAAAAAATAGGTAAGTGGGAACTCCTCAAAATCAAATGCTGCTGCTCTTCAAAAGACTGTCAAAAAGCGAAGCAGCAGCCAACTCGGAGAAAATATTTGGAAATCACACATCTTACAAAGGTTTGATTTCTGTATATACAAAGAAATCACACAACTTAACAACAAAACAACAAACAACCCAATTACAAAATCGGCTAAACATATGAATAGGCATTTTTCTGAAGAGCAAATACAGATGGTTCAAAAGCACATGAAGAGATACTCATTTTCATTGGCTATAAGGGAAATGCAGATCAAGACAATGAGATACCACCTCACACCTATAAAAATGGCTGCTATTACTGATGGAGAAGTAGATTGGCAAATGATGGTGTATATTTATGAACGAAGGCTGTGCTTCTACAAAAAGGAACAATGTCGTGAGGTATGCAACGATGTGAATGAACATGTGGGACATTTGGTGAGACAAAATAAGCCAGAAACAAAAAACCCAACCATGGTATGGTTACTTTTAGAAAATGGTTATAAGAAAACAGGGGGCTAGATTGTAAGCTTTTAGAGCAGACACATTAAGTCAGGAGTGGTGATTATTATTTCTGGATTTTGAGAGGCTGTTACATATATATATGTTAAATATAACCTGATATTTAGAGATAAGAATGAAGCCAAACAGGTTGGGGTTAAAGTAACTAAGAACATAGGAGTAAGGAAGACAGTGTCTATAGTTTAGAACCACACATACTCTTTGAGACCAATGGAAGAAAGGTTTATTTGGTCTAGAACTGAAATTTTCTGTAGTGCATAATCTACTTCAACCTATTTGTATAGCTCATTTGAACAACTGAGACACCCAACTCTGCAAGTGAAATCATTACCCTCCCCCCAAGGTAGAACATGACATCCAGGGGTGAAAGTCTCCTTGGTGATGTGGGAGATGACTCCCAGGGATGAATCCAGATGTAGTACTGTGGGATCAACAATTACATCCTGAACAAATGGGGTAAAAGTATAATAATTAACAAAGTATCAGGGCAGAGAGAGTTCAGATAGAGTCAAGAGGCTACTCTGGAGGTTACTCTTAAGCAAGCTTCAGTTAGCCCTTGCTACCTATCATAATCTGCCAACCCCCAACCAGGACCATTCCAACGAGTCCTAAAGAATACCGAGGGCAACTTATAAGATTTCACAAGGGTTTCAGGCACTAGAATAACTTGCCAGAAACCTACAACCTCCAGATGGGTCCCTGATCCAGATAACTCCTGAAACCTACATCAGAGCATCAATAGTTCCATCTTCCTACCCCATATTAGTGACAGACCCTCCCAATAGCAAAAATTTAGAATTGCCATAGCCCAAACAATCCCAAAGAGAGGTATGGGAAGATCAAAGGTGATGGTGGAATTATACATAGAAGATAGTACTTAACAAATGAATATGAATGCTGAATCATTAAACTGATATCTCTTTTAGTCTCCAGTATTTTAGAGCAGCTAGAAGTAAAAACCTAAAATTGTGAAACTATAACCCATGTCAAACTCTGAAATATGTTCTACAACTAATTGTGGTGCTGTGCTTTGAAATTTATAGTTTTCGTATATATGTTATTTTTCACAAAAAAAAAGGAAGGAAAAAAAAGTCAATTGTGATGATAAAAAAATATTTTAGCCCTCTAGCCGCCTATATTCTGGAGCAGCTAGAAGGAAAAATATGAGAGGATCATATGTTAGCCCCTGACAAACTCCAGGATCTGTCCTGTAACTACTTGTTGAAGAGTGCTTTGGAAACTATTGCTTTTCTATTTTACTTTGTATATATGCTATACTATACAATAAAAAACAGTTAAAATAAAAATAAAATAAAAAGTTAGAATGGGCATAGCCCAAATACCACTAAAGAGTGGTAAAAAGATCAAAGGAGAAGGAGGAGTTATTACAGAGAAGATAGGATTTAACAGATGAGTATGACTGTTGAATCATTATACTGATATTTCTTTTAGTCTCCAGTGTCTTGGAGCAGCCAGAAGGAAAAACCTAAAATTGTGGAACTGTAACCCATACCAAACTCTAAATTCTGTACTGTAAGTAATTGTTGCAGTGTGCTTTGAAATGTAATGCTTTTTTTGTATATAAGTTATTTTTCACAAGATATTAAAAATATTAAAAAAAGGAAAACCACAAATGATAGAAATCCATCAAAAGTGTTCAAATTCATCAGTTCATAATGATATTTAAAACACTAACTGGACACTTTTAGAGGATAACAGATAACCAGTTTATTATCTTGAAAAGTAGTTAAATAATCAAGAATTTATTCTGCCTTTCTTATACAAATTGAGCCACTCAGCAACCATAAAATATAAACATATTCCAATTAATAAATGAAAATGATGTGACAGAAGTGGAATATCCATGAATAATGGATCTAGGAACTGAGTACCAATATCTTTAATACCTCCAAAGAAACACAATCAGACATTATGTGCATCCTGATGACAGAACTCAACACCAATTATAGTTCTATCAACTGGATTGAACCAAAGTCTGATAAACCTCTAGATTCATCTGCCCGCGTACAGGAAATAGAGGAGACCACAAAAACATATCGCATTGCACGAGACTGGAATTTAAGAGCACAAACCACATGATTGCTGAGATAGGGATTGAATTTCTCAGTCTTCCTTATACTAGAGGCGGCCACATAACTGAGTTCTCATCAGTGAAAGATGAATGAATGCCCAGTGTTTTAAAGCCTATTTATTCTTTCCCCTTCTTCTAAATGAACACAAAAGTAGCTGTAACCCAGCTTTGACCATAAAAGTGAGGACAAGTCTTAGGGGATGTCAGTGTCATACAATGGGTTCTTGAATAAACACATGGCATAAAGTTATCGTGACCAGACTGCTTACTCCAGGACTGGACTCTAAGAAATGAACTTCATGTTCTTAAAACCCCTGTGTTTTGGGGTTTTTTTAACAGCAGCTTAGGCTTTTCCCTAACTAATGCAATTATGCAATAAATATATCTGTGTGTATTTATATGTATACATAGGTGTATATGTACAAAGTGACTCTAAGAAAATAAATCAAAATATTTAAATTTCACTGGATGATTGTGATAGGTTTCAATTTTCTATTTTTATAATAAGCATGTATCACTTTTATAAGCATAAAAAATTTTCCTTAAAAATAGATATAATAAAATGACATCTGGAATTGAATTCAAAATAGTATTTGGAAAGAATAGATGAGATGTCAATGGGGCAGGATCACTATGATTTTATTACTGTTTGGACTGGGTGAGAAGTACTGTGCATTTCATTGTACTATTCTGTCTACTATTAGGTATGTTTTATACTGTCCATAATAACCAGTTTCAAAAGTAGCCATCTTGTAAGGAAAATTAATTTTTACACATGAATCTCAAAATTCCATGTTTGATATGCCAAAAAATGTAAATGAAATTAATATATTCATTTCTCTCAAGAATTTAAGAATTGAAATTAACTCATATTTGTACACTATTCAAGTGCCGAAAGCATGTTCTGAAAGTCTGTAACTTCTAAGGACAGAAGACAGCCTCCTGCAGAAAAAGAAACTGCTTTCCTAGAAGGAGCGATATTATTTTTATTGATCCAATCACCTATCCTCATGCCTGAGTCTATGGAACAGGGTAAAAGTTAAGTGGCACTTGCAGAATGAGTTTCCTAAGCAACAGTGCTGACCTCTACTCTCTGGAGACACTCAAGATGAAGGTTTTAATACTCTTCACCTGATTCCTCAGTCAAATCTTTCATAGATATGAAGTACACAAGAAGGACTGGTCCATTGCCTGGGTAGTTCTTCAACTAGTCAATCTACTCTAGGTTCAGAATCCAGAATATGTCAGCAATCCTTCAGCACCTGTACACACAGGCATACAGTAATCCTTCCTTCCCACCCTAATCTATTCTCAGGATCAGTCTGCTCCATACAAATGGGTTCCCTAATTATTTTTTTCATTGTTGTAGATTCTTGCTAAAATTTTAGCCCTGTCCTAAACCTTCACACTCTACCATTGGGATCTGATCCTTGCTGACATCCTTTTTTAAAACCCCTAGGAATGGCTAGGATCAGAAAAACACAGCAGACTCACCTCCTCTTATTTCATGTGCTGCTTCAAGGCATTTGCAGCTCTAGTCATCCAAAAGGTAAGGTTCTTCAGATACTGGTATCCCTACTTCTGTTCTGCATGGTCCCGTGTCCTAAAGGTCTACCAAGCTGACCAACCAATTAGTTTCACAACACAGTCCACCTGATGTTTAATAAAATGTTTAATAAAATATGAAAGTAATTTAACTGAATTAATTTACTTCTGCAAAAGTACCATAAGGGAATTGTATCTAAGATAGGGAGGTATAAAAAGATTTCTCTATAAAGATAGTCACTACAATGAGATTTCCATAAATTATGGCACAGGCATTAAGTTGTATACTACACAGATTTGAATAATCTTAATAATATTAATGAAACTAAAAAATCATTGTATAATGTTAAATTAAAAGTCAGAATTCAAATCTGTGCAATCTTTGCAATTCAAACCTATAGAAATAAGAATATAAGATTTATCTATCTGTGGTAGTTATGTTCAGGTGTCAACTTGGCCAGGTGAAGGTGCTTAGTTCTATTGCTGTGGACATGAGCCAATGGCATGTGAAGCTCATCTGTTGCTGATTACATCTGCAGTCGGCTAGGAGGCGTGCCTGCTGCAATGAAGGATGTTTAATTTAATTGGCTGGTGCTTAAATGAGAGAGCTCAATGCAGCACAGCCAAACAGCTCAGCATATCTCATCTAGCAGCTCAGCCCAGGCCTTTGGAGATACAGAAAGGAATCACCCTGGGGGAAGTTGTTGGAACCCAGAGGCCTGGAGAGAAGCCAGCAGAGATCACTCTGTGCCTTCCCACGTAAGAAAGAACCTCAGTTGAAAGTTAGCTGCCTTCCCTCTGAAGAACTATACATTTTTAACTAAATAAATCCCCTTTTACTGAAAACTGATCCATCTCTGTTGTGTTGCATTCCAGCAGCTAGCAAACCAGAACAATATCCATATATAAAAAGCAGAAAATAACTGGATCAAAATATTAACCATAGGTATTGTTTACTTTTCAGCTTTCAAAATTTTCTACAATTAATATATATTTTAATTATATATTATTTTATTATAAAACTTATGCTATTAAGGAAATGCAAGGAATTGATACAAGAATTTGTATACTACCTTAGAAAGTAAGCTCTTTAAAGACAGATTATTTTGTCCTTTAGAAGAATGATCATCAATGCAAACAGTTTTACAATCTACTCACAGTTTTTTATACCACAGGCATAAGAAGAAGCAAGATATGTTCTTTGCGACACAGTGTCCATGATTTACTCACTCATTTTCAAATTGTGAATCAATCAAGACTGAAAATTTTCCCCCAAAACTTATGGATCTCCTTCCTAAAATAATTTTTAAAATATGATTTCTAGCCTCATTGTATCCTTCTCAGTGCAAGTCTGATTCTCCTATTAACAAGTCAAAAATGAGTCTTAGTTCATCATTCTAACTGATACTGTTGATTCTAAATACGCATTAATAAAGCTGAACTTTCCTTTAAGCATAGAAAAGCTGGTTGAAACTCACAGTATTCAGGAGATCTATACCAGAATAAATTCTGTAACTCATTACTGAGTGCCTTTTCTGGGCCTCAGTTTCCCACTGATAAAATGAAGGGATTAGACAAATTCTAAATCCCCCTCCCCACTTCACTCTTTCTCTAACATTCTAAAAGTCAATATAACAAGCACAAAAACTAATTAATGTTGGTTACTTCTATACACTCAGAAAAATTCTGTCCAGTTTTTAAGTCACAACTGTGCATTATTTAAATAGCTTGGCTACAATATAAAATACTAACATATATAAGGAAACCAGTATCGATGCAGACATGATCTCATTCTTATTCTTTTAATTACCTTTTATGGCATAGAAGACCAAAACTCTGGCCTTTCTAACATAATTTACTAGATTAAATGAAATAATTCATTCTGAGGTTTATGACCCTGATAGTCTATCAGACTCCTCCTAAAGATTCCCATATTTCCTTATTTTCTAAAAGAGACATGAAAAAAATAATCAAGCCATAGATAGGTTGATAATCTTTGGGAAAGAATGTAAAGTTTCTATAAAGAGAATAAAGCAGGAAAATATAAATGATGCAATATATAATTTCATTAAACTGCCATATTCAGAGTTCCCTCAAGTGACCCCTTGGAATACACACAATCCACAGAATGTGGTAAATGAATGAAATAATTTGCTTTCCATTATTTTAAAATATTATAATACAGAATGGAGAATTACCAAGGATGTTATTCTTTCTAGATCAAAAAGGTTTAAATATGTCTCCTTTGAAAGAAGGAATCTAAGCTTCATCATTATGAATAATACAAATATATTCATATAAAATGTTTTTTTCAATAGAAATCCAAAATCATGCTTACGAGGCCTATTTCTCTGAAGCCATAAGTTTTTTCTGAAGGGTAGAGTGGATGCCAAGTTACTAATTGAAACAGATGTGAAATTAATGCAGGGGGTTCCACATTTTGTTTAAAAAAAAATTTTTTTTTCTCTCAACTTCCTCTGTGCTTTTTCAACTTTGATTATAAAAACCAAAGTTACCGGTCTATTCAAGAATCAAATAGTGCTTTCCTTAAATTCTTAAAAATATTATTAGGTATTCCACTCTTTTAAACATAACAAACAGAATAAAATAATTAAGAGTTCAACAACAAATAAGATAAATATGAGGCATTTTACAACATTCTCTCACTTTGCTTCCTACAAAAATTGGGAAGGGCAATAACCCTCTGAGATTATTATGCACATTTAACAGAAGAGAAAATGAGGCTCAGAGAGGGTGGGTAACTTGCATAACGCTATTCCATGGTGAGGTCAGAATTCAAACCCACATCTGGCTGACTCCGAAATCCATCCTGTTTTCACAACATCAGTGTTATACAATGTACTTCACCTTTAAAGTGGTAACTGGGCCTTTCATTAAAACAAGATAAATAAAGGAACTGAAATGATCTTAGAATTTTAGAATGAAATGGGAATTTAGAGACCAGCTCCATCTTCCTATGTGATAGATAAGGAACTTAAGACCTGAGGAGGTTAGGTGATTTGCCTGAAGGCTCAAAGCTAATAAACAGCTGGACCAGTATTAAAACAGAAAGCTCCTCCTTAATCCCGTCATCTTTCTTCTTTGTAGGTTACACTGCCTTTATTTCCTTCGTATTTCATGGGATACCATGTTCATCTTTTGCTCTATCATTGTTTTTGTTATTACTAGGCACAAACTGCTAAATAAAACGAGTGGCAAAATAGTAAAAAAAAAAAAAAAATTGGGAAGGGGTAGGAGGTTTTAACTTATATATTTCTTGTTTCTGTGGATGATGATACAAGTGAGAAAAGTGCGAGGTAAGAAGAAGTGGGATTTTTAGATACCACTTGACATGGCATTTTTAGATACCACTTGACATATATTTTGAATACTACCCTCACAGACATAGCATATTGAAGATAATAAATTACACCTTTAGCTCAATTCATTAACATCTTAATTTAACACCTAATATATGTCAAAGGCTAAAGCTAACTGCTTAAAGAGGCACAATTCTCTGGGTGTCAGAGTTTTACTCATATTAGACAAAAGCATTTAGTGAAGGTGCAGGTAGGAAACTATTATTTTGATCAATACTATTCTTCCATAAAATTGTTCCAGCATACTGTCTTCTAGAAAGAGTTGTACACACATAAGTTCATTTGTAATTACTGATTTCTTGGATGGCATTAGCCACACGAAACAAAGTAAGTATAGACATTATCCAAACACTATTCAAAAATGAAAGCACAGGGTGCATGGGTGGTTCAGTGATAGAATGCGTGCCTTCCATGCAGAAGACCCAGGTTCAATTCCCGGACCATGCAACCCCCCCAAAAAAGAAAGCACGACATACAAAAATTCACTTAATTCACAATAAAAAAGTATGTTTACAGATTCAAGAAACTGTGAAATTTATTAGGGAGAGAGCATAAGATAAAGAGGTGGGCTCATATGACATTATTTACCTTTGTTTCACTGATGCCTGGCCTTATGCATAGGGCCCAAGCAGGTAATCAAGAAATACTAGCATAAATAAAATAAAAAGTTTGAGAGGTCTATTATATTTAAAGAATATTTAAAATGTTGTCAAACAGAGAAATTCTAATGTGACACAGTTTTTGCTAAAATGACACTCTTTCCAAAAGGATCTTTTTGAAAATTAAACATATGTGGCAATGACTTTTTATACTAGACAGGCCACTTTCATTATATAGTAGATTCAATTCTGCCAAAGTCCCTTCCAAGAAGTATAGGATACACTTATGTTTTCATCAATTACAATCTGCGTATTATATTGTTTAAAGTGACAGATGACAGAAATGAAGCTAATGAAATACTGTGAAACAGATACCATGCATGGAAAAGAGAAAAGTCCATCTTCTGATAAGGATGATCGTCCACCAGATGTCCCCCTGCCATTCAGTGACAATTATAAATATTCCACCACTTTTCTCGCAGGCAAAAATGATGAATGAAGTAAAGCCTTCTTCTGCAAATTCTGATGTTCCTTTCTGTATCTAATCCAAGGTTTAATAGATGACTCAAAGTAAAGCCCAGAGTTCAATAATATTATTAATTTATCATGCTGTGAAAATTGAGAAAAATCTAAGGCACAAAACTGCAACAGGGAATGGTTCAGCTGTATTACATCAAGGCTTTAATGGAGGGTGTTTTCTCAAAGTTCTCAGATTTAAAATACAGCAACTTGGATCACTAGCAGGTTCCATCCTTAGAAATCATTTCAGTAATATCAGAGTAGTATTAATACCACATATCACAGACAACATCACCACTTCAGCTCAAGATTAAAGGAAAGATGATGCTCACAGACAGAGCTGAAACTCTTCTTCAGTTGTAAGTGGCTTTCAAGGCTCTGGGTGACTAGGGGATAGGAGAGTCAGATGCTTCACATACTTGACAACACTAGAGCAGAATTCTCTTTTACTCTATTAACTTTCAAATATCGAAAACAAGATTACATGTAAAAAAAAGTCTATTCCAAAAATCACACATACACATGAAAGTTTCATGATATTATAATAATATTTTAAAGATTTCTTTTTGGCATTTTTAATGGAATTACCTTGAGTCCACAGATGCTTCTCCTTCTCTTTTATTCCTATCCCACTACCTCCCCTCCAATTCCCTTAACTGTTCAGGTTAGATCCTATTCTCTCTTTCCAATAATCTAAACTATCTAGACTCTGTCTATGCTCAATTCTCAAACCTTCTTGGAAAAATCCAATATCTGAATCAGGTAGCTAAATACAGTGAGAAAAAAACCCATAATATGTCCAGTGACACACAAATTCATGGCTACTATAATTACCCAGGCCCTCAACACTGCCCAGTGATCGGATAACGGTTTTAGTCAGCCCATTCTCATACTGTGCACAATAACTACTTCAAGCCTTACCCATTTTCCTTAGGCCTTCAACTCTGATTCCAATCCACATCCACAGCAGGTAAATTTGTTTTCCAGTTCACCTGGAAAAGTACACACCAATACAAAAGAATTTCCTTGACTTCATGCTCCGAATCTACAACTAACAAATCTGCCACCTCTCTCTCTCTCCCCTCCCGTTACAGTGGAGAAAGCACCACCTGGCCCTTCCAGCTATACTCGGGGTCCCATCTTTTCCTGCTTTCTCAGGAATCTCATGTCACAACAATTAACAAATAATAATTTTTAAAAGTACTAAAAAAAAGTAAGATTCTTATAATCTTACTTTAAGATATATAAATGAGATAATTAAATTATAACTGAGATAATAAAATATCACTTGAAAGCAGACCGTGACAAAGTAAAGATGTATATTATAAACCCTAAAGAACTACTAAAATAACAAATCAGTTATAGCTAAACAGCCAACAAAAGCAAAAAGTAATGGATAATCATAAAAAATACTCAATCCAAAAAAAAAACGCAGAAAAAGAAACAAATGAACAAATAGCAGATGATATAAATAGAAAACAATGAGAAAGAGACTCAAACCCTAACCATAAATGCAAATGCTCTAAATATACCAATTAAAAGGCCAACATTATCAGATTAGATTAAAAAATAAGACCCAATTATATACTATCTACAAGAAACAAGACATAAAAGGTTAAAAGTAAAAGGAGAAAAAAAAAATACACCATTCTGACACTAAACCAAAGAAAGTTTGAGTGCCCATACTAAAATCAAAGCAGATTTCAGACCAAATGATATGACCAAGAAAAAAAAACTGCTCATTTCATGATAAAAAGGTCATTTTCATCAACAGGACTAAACAACCCTCAGTGTTTATGCACCTACTAATAAAGCTTCAAAATACATGGAATAAAACAGTTAGGTCTGTGGGTGCAAGGGTAGTTCAGTGGTAGAATTCTCGCAGCCCACGCAGGAGACCTGGGTCCAATGCCAGGGCGCACACCCCCCCCCCCCAAATTTTTCAACAAATGATGCTGCAATAACAGGACACTGGAAAAAGAATGAAATCTGACCCCTACAATACAGCATACCAAAAAACAAACAAACAAACAAAAACGGATAGGACTGTAAGGAGAAACAGATAAAACAACAATCAAAGTCAGAGATTTCTATCATCCGCTCTCAAAAATTGATGGAACAAGTAGGCAGAAAATCCACAAGGATATAACATATGAGGAAATTTTGGGGAATGACGGATATGTTTGCTATCTTGATCACAGTGATGGTTTCATGAATGTTTACATGTCAAAAAGTATCAAACTATATACTTTAAATATGTGCAATTTAATGCGTAAGTTGTACCTCAAAGCTCTTTAAAAACTACAAGAAGTCTCCAGGAAAAAGTTATTCCTAACCCTATAAATGAAAGGAGAAACCCAATTTTCAAATTTGTTGTAGTAAGACATACACTGTAAGAGAAAATATGATGATGTGCAATTAACTACAATGTTATAAAATAATGTGTGATTGTTGAAAAAAACTCAACTAAAAGTCAGAGGCTTTAAACCTAATTTAAAAGTATCAAATCCAGCCACAAGCCATCTTAAGAGACCCATCTAAAACGAGAGAGACTGGAAATAAAGAGATTACAAATAAACAATTTTCTAACTACAAACAAAGTAGGAAATTAAGAGATACAAAAGTACTACCACTAAGTATATTAAACCAATTGGAAAACAGCTACAAATAAATTTCTAGAAAAATTTAACAGAACTGAAATAAAGTAGAAAGCAGAAAGTACAAAAAAAAGGGACAAAGGAAAAAATCTATATGACACATTAACACACTGAATCAAAATAATTAATTATAGGAATAGAATGAAAATTATTTAATGAAAAAAATTATCAGAAACCTGTAAGTATCATACTTAATACTGAAAAAGTATTTCCACTAGAGTGAAAAAAAGAAAAAGCTATTGATCTTGTTCTTACCACTACTTTTTAGCATTCTACTGAGGATATAGCGAATGCAACAAAAACATATTTTAAAAAGTATAAAAATTGAAAACACCTCACCATACTGTCATTTTCAAACACTATAAATGAATTATAAAATCTAAGAAAATTAACCAAAAAACTATTAGAATAAGAATGTTCAGTAGACAGTAACAAAATCAATATATAACGAGTTTAAAATACGAAAAGTTTTGACAAAACTTTTCAAAGTTTAAGAACTGAACAGATAAATTCCTAGAAAATTAAAATTTACCAAAAACAATATAGTAAATCATAGAAAATGCAACACTCAAAGAAACACATTGCTGATTTAAAATCTGCCAAAAAAAAAAAAAAATAGCAGAAACACTCAATTTTATAGACACATTAACAAGGGACAGAAAATTCTGTTTTGTGCAACTAGTTCCCAAGAATTAAAAAAAAAAATGAGAAAAGCTAGTCTGTTTACATTAAGATAATATAACCCAGAGAGAGAAAAATTACAAAAGTTCTAAATAAAATATTTCCAAAACAAATTTAAATATCTATTTTAAAGCCATGATCAAATGAGTTTAATAACAGAAAAATCACTAATATAATGTATCACAATAGCAAATTAAAGGGAAAACTTTGCATTACATGCAGAAAAAATATTCAATAAAAATTAACACCTATTTATTCTTTAAATCTTACTAAACTAGGGATAGAAAGGAACCCCTTACCTGTTGAATTTATTCATAACTATCAATAAATCAATTACACTGCAAATCAGAAAAAGAATAGGGTAAAGCAAACAGTCTTAATTTCCTGCAGCTTAAGATATGAGTTATTGCACTAGCATTTGTGTAAATTCAAGGTTACTTTGTACTCCAAATCTTACAACTTGAATAACATAACTAAATAACATAACTAAAAATACTACAATAATATTTGGAGACTTCAGTAAACCACTGTCAATACTGGAGAAATCAACCAGACAGAAGATTAACATGTAAACAGAATGACACTACAACACTACAAGCCACCTAGACCTAACAGACATATATAGAACACTTCAGCCAACAACAGCAGAATTACACATTCTTCTCAAGTGTACATCATTCTCCAGAATGGAACATAAGTTAGGGCACAAAACAAGTCTCAATAAATTTTAAAATACTGAACTCATATAAAGTATCTTCTCCAGCCACAATGGAATCAAACTAGAAATCAGTAATAGCAGGAAATCTGAAAATGTTATAAACATGTGGATATTAAATAATCAGAAACCCCATGCTTAAAAATGAAATCACAAGGGAAAATTCTTACAGACAAATGAAAATGAAACACAACATACCAAAACTGCATTTTTGGTATGCAGTGCTGAAAAGGAAATTTAGAGCTATAAATACCTCTATTAAAAAAGAATAAAGGGAGAAGTGGCCAAGGTGGCGGCTTAGTGCGGTGTGGGATTTAGTTCTTCCTCCAGAGCAGCTAGTAAATAGCCAGGAACGGTACAGAACAACTGCTGGGGCCACGTCAGTGACAAGACACACAGCGTACCCCATGTGGACCAGCTGGACTGGCTGCAGCCCACACAGAACCGTGAGTCCCCAAGCCGCAGAGCAGGCACCCCTCCCTCATAGGCTGCTTCCCAGAGGGGAAAGGTAAGAGGCATTACTAACAGTAAGGGGCTGAGCTCAACCAAGCTCCAACTGTGGAATTAACAAATACTGGCTACTAAAAATAGGCCCCCAGCTCAGCTGAACCTCCAATAAAAGCTAAAGTTACTAGTTTTTGCCCTGGTGCAAAGAGGGCAGGGCTAATGGGAAAAGAAACAAAAAACAGAATTTTTTTGGATCAGACAGCACAGAATACTTGAAAAGGTCTGGACCCACAAAAAACAGGACGGGGCACATAGGACCTGGAGATAAGTAGAACAATGTACCAGCTTAGGCTCAAAAACAAACCTGAAACACAAAGGTGCTACTCTGAAAAGGATTTTCTTTTTTTTGCTTTGTTTCTATGGCTTAACTGCACTCAGGCTTGAACTGCCCCCAGGCAAGGGCAGAATTAAGCTTGTCTGAGAGTCAAAGAGGTGAAAGTAGGTAATTCCCTGGGGGCTGTGCCTTCCCCAGGAGAGGTGTAGGGCCCAGGTCAGGTACAATTCCTCCCTCAAGGAATTCAGACCCCAGGGTCTGGAAAACTGAAGCGATTAAAGCCAGGCTACAACCTCTCCTCTGTCTCCGACACACCCCCAGCAGGAAGAGTCTGCTGAAGTTAAAGGTACAACATCACCTTATGCTGGTGGGACCCGCAGCCAGACAAGCGCCACATACTAAGCAGGACAGGAAAAACACAGAGTCCAGAGGTTTCATAGGAAAGTCTTTCAACCTGCTGGGTCTCACCATCAGGGAAAACTGACACAGGTGACACTTTCCTCCTGAGACAAGGTCAATCTGGTCCTGGAAAATATGACTGGAGTCTATAATACCCAAGCAGGGTTTCTCTTTGGAAAAGGCTGGAAAGGCACATGGCGAATACAGCATCATCTACTAGCTTTCTCTCCTGGCTTCCAGTTTCATGAACCTCCCCAGGAGGTGTTTTCCTTCTTCATGTCCAAAGGTCGCTGGCATGTGGACTCTTGGCTTTGTGGTGCTGCAGCACTCTCTGCTCTCTCCGAATCTCTCTCATTCTTCAAAATATTTCCTCTTTTACAGGACTCCAGAAACTAATCAAGACCCACCCAAATGGGTGGAGACATGTCATCACCTAATCCAATTTAACAACCACTCTTGATTGGGTTACATCTCCACGGAGATAATCTAATTACAGATTCAAACATAAAATACAGAATGGGGATTATTCTGCCCTTACGAAATGGGATTTTGATTAAAACATGGCTTTTCTAGAGGACATACATCCTTTCAAATCAGCACAATGCCTATATCAAAAAAGAAGAAAGAGCAAAAAACGAGGAATTAACTGTTCATTTGGAAGAACTAGAGAAAAAACAGCAAATAAACCCAAAGCAAGCAAAAGGAAAGAAATAACAAAGTTTAGAGCAGAAATAACTAAAACTGGTAACATGTAAACAATCCAGAAAATCAACAAACCAAGAAGTTGGTTCTATGAGAAAATCAATAAAATTGATGGACCCTTAGCAAGGTTGACAAAAAGAAGACGACAGAGGATGCAAATAAATGAAATCAGAAAGGGAAGAGGAGACATAACTACCCTGCAGAAATAAAGGAGGTAATGAGAGGATACTGTGAACACTTTATGTTAATAACCTAGACAATATAATGAAATGGACAACTTCATAGAAAAGCATGCAGAACCAATGCTGACTCGAGAAGAATTAGATGACCTCAACAAACCAATCACAACTAAAGAAACTGAATCAGTCACTAAGAAGTTTCCAAAAAAGAAAAGTGCAGGACCAGATGGCTTCACAGGTGAATTCTACCACACATTCAAGAAAGAATTAGCACCAATCCTGCTCAAACTGTTCAAAACAATTGAAGAGGAGGGAAGGTTACCTAACTCATTCTTTTTTTTTGTTTGTTTGTTTGTTTGTTTTTAATTTGCATATAGGCAGGAGGCACCAGGGATCGAACTCCAGACCTCCAGCACGGCAGGTCGGAGCTCTGCCTGCTGAGCCATGGCAGCCGCCCCCTAACTCATTCTTTGAAGCCAATGTCACCCTCATAACAAAGTCAGGCAAAGAAACTACAAGAAAAGAAAATTACAGAACAATCTCTCTAATGAATATAGATGAAAAAATACTCAACAAAATTCTTGTAAATCAAATCCAGAAGCACATTAAAAGAATTATAGACCAGGACCAAGTAGGATTCATCCCAGGTATGCAAGGATGGCTCAATATAAAAAAAATCAATTAATGTAATGCACCATATCAACAAATCAAAGCAGAAAAACCACATGATCATCTTAATTGATGCAGAAAAGGCATTTGATAAAATTCAACATCCTTTCTTGTTGAAAACACTTCAAAGGATAGGAATAGAAGGGAACTTCCTCTACATGATAAAGGGAATATATGAAAAAACCACAACTAACATCATCCTCAATGGGGAAAAACTGAAAGCCTTCCCCCTAAGATCAGGAACAACACAAGGATGTCCACTGTTACCATTCTTATTCAACATGGTGCTGGACGTTCTAGCCAGAATGATTAGACAAGAAAAGGAAATACAAGGCATCAAAATTGGAATGGAAGAAGTAAAACTCTCACTGTTCACAGATGATATGATACCATATGTCGAAAACCCTGAAAAAATCCACAGCAAAATTACTAGAGCTAATAAATGAGTGCAGCAAAGTGGCAGGGTACAAGAACAACACTCAAAAATCTGTAGTGTTTCTGTACACTAGTGATGAGCAATCTGAGGGGGAAATCAAGAAAAAATTCCATTTACAACTGCAATCAAAAGAATAAAATATTTAGGAATAAAGTTAACTAAGGTTACAAAAGACCTATATGAAGAAAACTGCAAGAAACTGCTAAAAGAAATCACAGAAGACATAAATAAATGGAATGGGATACTGTGTTCATGGACTGGAAGACTACATATAGTTAAGATGTCAATTCTACCTAAATTGATTTACAGATTTAATGCAATACCAATTAAAATTCCAAAAACTTACTTTGCAGAAATAGAAAAACCAATAACCAAATTTAGTGGGAAGGGCAGGTGCCCCAAAGAGCTAAAAATATCCTGAGAAAGAAAAATAAAGTCGGAGGTCTCACGCTTCCTGACTTTAAGGCGTATTATGAAGCTACAGTGGTCAAAACTGCATGGTACTAGCATACAGATATATATATACTGACCAATGGAAGGAACGGAGTGTTCAGATATAAACCCTCTCATCTACAGACAAATGACCTTTGATAAGGCAATCAAGCCAACTCACCTGAGATAGAATAGTCTCTTCAATAAATGGTGCTTGAAGAACTGGATATCCACATACACAAGAATGAAAGAGGATCAATATCTCACACCCTATACAAAAATTAACTCAAAATGGATCAAAGTCCTAAACATTTGTTCTAAGACCATAAAACTTTTAGAAGAAAATGTCAGGAAATGTCTTATAAAACTTGTAATAAGAGGCAGTTTCCTAGATCTTACACCCAAAGCACAAGCACTGAAGAAACAAAGAGATAAATGGGAAATCCTCAAAATTAAACACTTTTCTGCATCAAAGAACTTTGTTAAGAAAATAAAAAGACAGCCTACACAAAGAGAGACAATATTTGAAAACGGCATATCAGATAAGAGTCTAGTATCCAGAATATATAAAGAGATTGTTTAACTCAACAACAAAAAAACAAACAACCCAATTACAAAATGGGCAAAAGACATGAACAGACACTTCTCAGAGGAGGAAATACAAATTGCTAAAAGGCACATGAAAAGATGTTCAACTTCCCTGAATATTAAGGAAATGCAACTCAAAATCACAATGAGATATCATCTCACACCCACCAGAATGGCCATTATCAATGAAACAGGAAACGACAATTGCTGGAGAGGATGTGTAGAAAGAGGCACACTTATCCACTGTTGGTGGGAATGTAAAATGGTACAACCGCTGTGGAAGGCAGTTTGTGGTTCCCCCTGAAGCTAAGTAGATAACTGCCATATGATCCAGCAATACTGTTGCTAGATATCTATTCAGAGGACATGAGGACAAGGACACAAATGGACACTGGCACATCAATGTTTATAGCAGCATTATTTACAATTACGAAGAGATAGAAACAGCCCAAATGTCCATCAACAGATGAGTGGCTAAATAAACTGTGGTATATATATATGATGGAGTATGACACAGCTGTAAGACAGAATTTAAAGTCATGAAGCACGCAACAATGTGGATGGACCTTGAGGACATTATGCTGAGTGAAATTAACCAGGACCAAAGCATAAATACTGTATGGTCTCACTGCTATGAACTAACATTAGTGAACAAACTTGAAGAATTTCAGTTAAGAACAGAAGTCATCAGGAGACAGAAATAGGGTAGATATTGGGTAACTGGAGCTGAAGGGATACAGATTGCACAATAGCACTGATTGTAAAAATTCAGAAATGGATAGCACAATACTACCTGATTGTAGCACATTAATGTAAGTACACTGAATGAAGCTGAATGTGAGAATGATAGAGGGAGGAGGGCTGGGGGTACATATGAAACCAGAAAGAAAGATGAAGGATAAAGACTGAGATGGTATAATCTCAGAATGCCTAGAGTATACATTGATAGTGACTAAATGTACAAATTAAAAAATGTTTTTCATGAGGAAGAACAAAGGAATGTCAATATTGAAGGGCGCTGAAAACAGATGGTTGTTCATATTTTAAAACTTCAACTTCTGCGTGAGACTAAAGCAAAAAATGTTTATTTGGTACAAAATTTATATTTTGACGAATACATTTCCTAATATAACTTATGTGGACAATTTAACTGAACACCATGAGAACCTGGAACCTTAAGTAGAGCATGAGATTTTGTAGGTTTGTCCAATAGTGATGCTCCGATAAACCCCAGAGTGATTTGAACATTGAATAAGAAGTATTTGCGAAGTCCCCTTAGGGGAATGGCAAGAAAGGAGGTGTGCTAGTTTGAAAGGATTATGTACCCTAGAGAAGCCATGTTTTAATCTTAATTCTATTTTGTACAGGCATCCGTTTCTTCTAATACCTATTCAGTATTGTATGTTTGAAACTGTAATTAGATCATCTCCCTGGAGATGTGACTTAGGGAGTTACATCTTGATGTGATCTTGATGTGATCCTGAGTGACCAAGAGTGGTTGCTAAAATGGAATAGGTGGAGACGTGACTCCACCAATTCCGATGGGTCTTGACTAGTTTACTGGAATCCTATAAAAGAGAACGACAAGAGAGAAAACTAGGAGATTCGGAAAGAGCAGAGAATGCTGCAGCACCACGAAGCAGAAAGTCCACCAGCCAGTGACCTTTGGAGATGAAGAAGGAAAACACCTCCTGGGGAGCTTCATGAAACAGGAAGCCAGGAGAGAAAGCTAGCAGATGATGCCATGTTCATCATGTGCCCTTCCAGTTGAGAGAGAAGCCCTATGTTCACCATGTGCCTTCTCACTTGAGAGAGAAACCCTGCACTTCATCAGCCTTCTTGAACCAAGGTATCTTTCTCCGAATGCCTTTGACTGGACATTTCTAAAGACTTGTTTTAATTGGGACATTTTCTGGGCCTTAGAACTGTAAACTAGCAACTTATTAAATTCCCCTTTTAAAAAGCCATTCTGTTCCTGGTATATTGCATATTGGCAACTAACAAACTAGAGCAGGGGGAAAATTCAACTTCCCCATTTGGAGAATTCCTGATATTATTGCAAGCAGTGGGAACAACCAAATCAATAGGCTGAGCCCTCTGTCTTGGGGTTTGTTCATATGAAACTTATCTCTGCAAAGGATAGGCTAAGCCTACTTAAATTAGGTCTAAGAGTCACCCCCAGAGAGAACCTCTTTTGTTACTCAAATGTGGCCTATCTCTCTCTCTCAGCCAACATGGCAAGCAAACTCACTGTCCTCCCCACTCTCTACATGGGACATGACTCCCAGGGGTATAAATCTTCTTGGCAATATGGGACAGAAATCCTAGAATGAGCTGAGACTCAGCATCGAGGTTTGAGAAACCTTCTCGACCAAAAGGGGGATGAAACAAAATAAAGTGTCAGTGGCTGGAAGATTTAAAACAGAGTTGAGAGGTTATCCTGAAAGTTATTCTTACACATTATATAGATATCCCCTTTTTAGTTTAAGGCATATTAGAGAGGCTAGGAGGAAGTGCCTGAAACTGTAGAGCTGTATTCCAGTAGCCACGTTTCTTGAAGATGAATGCATAATGATATAGCTTTCACAATGTGACTATATGATTGTGAAAATCTTGTGCCTGATGCTTCTTTTACCTGTGGTGTACAAAGATGAGTAAAAAATACAGATTAAAAATAAATAAATAATAGGGGGAACAAAATTAAAATAGAGTAGATTGAAATACTAGTGATCAATGAAAGGGAATGGTAAGGGGTATAGAAAAAATAAGAAGGGGAACAAAGTTTAAAATATATTGGGTAGATGGAAATACTAGTGGTCAATGAGAGGGAGGGGTAAGGGTATGGTATACATGAGTTTTTTCTTTTTTCTCTTTATTTCTTTTTCTGGAGTGATGCAAATGTTCTAAAAAATGATCATGGTGATGAATATACAACTATGTGATGATATTGTAGTCACTGATTGTACACCAAATATGGAATGTTCATATGTTAAGAATGTTCGTGTTTGCATGTTGTTTGATTTTATCAGTTAAAAAAAAAAAGAATGTTCATGTTTATATGTTGTTTTGGTATGTCAAAAAAAAAGAATAAAGATCTCAAATCAATAAACTAACTTTAAATCTTGAGGAACTAGAAAAGAAAAGCAAAGTAAGCCCAATGTAAGCAAGTGGAAGGAAAAAATTAAGATTAGAGTGCAGATAAATAAAATAGAAACTAGAAAAGCAATTGAATCAACAAAACAAAAATCAGTTTTTTTGAAAAAATAATCAAAATAGCCAAAGTTTTAACCAAACTTGCAGGAAAAAAAGAGAAAAAATGCAAATAACTACAATCAGGAATGAAAACAGTGACTATTAACCTTATAGAAATGCACAGATTATAAGAGAATAATATAAACAATTGTATGCCTCCAAATTATATAATGTAGACAGAATGGACTAATTCCTAGGAACACAAAAATTATCTAAACTGACTCAAGAAATAAAAAATCTCAACAGACCTCTAACAATTAAAAGAGCTGAATCAATAATCCAAAACCTTTCATCAAGGAAAGGTCAGATCCAGATGGCTTCAAAGATGAATTCTACTTAATATTTAAAGAATACATACAAATCCTTCACAAACTCTTCCAAACGATTCAAGAGTAGGGAACACATCCTAATTCATTCTATGAGGCCAGAATTACCCTGATCCCAAAGCCAGATAAAGACAGCATAAGAAAGTTACAAACCAATTTCCCTTATGAATATAGATGCAAAAAAACACTACAATGGACATCAAAAATTCATGAGCGAGTTCCAGAAAGATGGATGAATAGCGTGGATTGAGTTCAGCCCTGCTCCACGAAAAAGTTAGAGAAAGGAAGGAAGTGCAACTGAGACGGTCATTCAGGAGTGCAGCTGACCTGAGAGAGCCTTCTGTACCACACAGGGTGGCCCTGGTTGCAGAGGCTGAGGAACTGAAAGGCAAAGGCCTGGAGCCTAATGCAGAAGCATGAAGCCCACAGGTGTGCATGGACGGGGAGACAGGCACTAGGAAGAAAGACAAGCCACATTCCTTAAATGAGTTACTTTCATCATCAGTTCAGTCCCATGACCAGTGACACCTCACGCACCTGAACACCATCACCTGTCCCCACTCTCCACACTCCAAGTGCCCTCACCCCACTACCCCTCAGCGTGCATTCCCGCCCCACACTCCCAGCCCAAGTGCAGCCCTGCCCACCTTTCCTGAACCACTCCAGTGCACTACATCCCTTTCCATGCAGGCTACAGCCAGTACACAAAGGCTGCTGGTGGATACTTCCATACCTGGGCTACACCCACCCCCTGCACATAGTGTTGTACAGCTCAACCCGCCCCAACCTGAGCTCTGTACATGGTACTCCTAGACCCTAGTCACACCCCTCAGTTCTGGGAACATCAGTTTATGGCACTCCATGGCATGTGCATGCATACGGCCCTCAGTCAGGCTTCCCAGCTCTGAGAAAGCACTGAACTATTCAGTCAGTTCATATCCACCCCCAACCCATGAAGGCATAATGCTGATCTGCTGCCATAGCTTTGTGCACATGCACAACAGGTACCATGCCCTAGACCACTGCACACCAGGGTTATGCCCCCCAGACCTGTGCAACCACACAGCTACATCCTCCCTGGGCACTGGATGCCCATGTTCACAAGTACCAGTACAACATCCTCAACCTGTACCTACAACCACCTTGTAAGGTATCACTGAACTGTTGTGCCGTGCCTCTGCTACACATCCACCCTGCAAACACAAGGCTTTAGACTACTAAAGGAAATCAATTCCCAGAGTAAATGAGTCAAGATATTTACATGCAACAAAAACAATTGAGGATCACGAAGCATGCCACAATGCAGATACCCAGCCTAACAACCAAATTAAAACACCAGAGAAGACACAGAAGTTGGAATAACAAATCAAAGATGTTCAGATAACTCTATTTACTAAAATAAGCGGGACAGCTAATGATATACAGGAGATCAAGAAGACAGTAAAAGAGCATAAAGAGAAATTTGAAAGAATAAATAGAAAAACAGCACATATCACAGAAATTAAAGGCTCTTCTGACCAATTAAAAAACACACTAGAGGCACACAACAACAGATGTAAAGAGACAGACAAAGGAATAAGTGATGCAGAGAACAGGATAACTGATTTTGAACACTCAAAACAGCAACATACTAATATACTAATACTAATCAGTCTGTCAAATCTTGAAGAGAAGCAGAAAACTCTGAAAGCAGCAGGAGAAAAAAGAACCTACTACATACAAGGCAAACCACATAAGACTGAGTTGAGACTACTCAACTGGCACCACACAGGTGAGAATACAGTGGTATGATATATTTAAGATCCTGAAACAGAAAGACTTCCAACCAAGAATTCTGTACCCAGCCATATTGTCCTTCAGAACTAAGGGAGAGATTAAAATTTTCACAGAAAACAAATCCTGGAAGAATTAGTCAAAAAGAGACCAGTCCTACAAGAAATATTAAAGAGAGTTCTGCCACTTGAACTAAAAAGACAGGAGAGGGAGGTCTGGAAGAGGGCACAGAATTGAAGAGTACCACTAAGGGTAACTTAAAGAATAAAAAGAGAAAGGAAAAAGAATATACAGATCAGACAAATAAAATAAAAAAGATAAGATGGTGGATTCGAGAAACACTTTTTCAGTAATAACTATGAATGTTAATGGACTAAATTTACCAATTAAAAGATGCAGATTGGCAGAATGGATTAAGAAATATAATCCAACTATATACTGCTTACAAGACACTCATCTTACACACAAGGAAACAAATAGATTGAAAGTGAAAGGATATAAAAAGATGTTCCATGCAAGTTCTAACCAAAAGAAAACAGGACTAGCCATATTAATATCAGACAAAATAGATCTTAATTGTAAATACATGATAAGAGACAAAGAAATACATATATATTAATTAAAGGGACAATTCACCAAGAAGATATAATAATCAAATGTTTACGCTCCCGGTCAAGGAGTTCCAAAGTACATGAGACAGACATTAGCAAAACTGAAGGGAGGGTGGGCCACGGTGGCTCAGCAGGCAAGAATGCTTGCCTGTCATGCCAGAGGACCCGGGTTCGCTTCCCGGTGCCTGCCCATGGAAAAATTTTTTAAAAAGTTAAAAAATTGCCCTAAACGCCTATATCAAAAAAGAAGAAAGGGCAAAAATTCGAGAATTAACCGTCCACTTGGAAGATGTGGAGAAAGAACAGCAAACTAATCCCAAAGCAAGCAAAAGGAAAGAAATAACAAAGATTAGAGCAGAAATAAATGAAATTGAGAACATGAAAACAATAGAGAAAATCAATAAAACCAGAAGTTGGTTCTATGAGAAAATCAACAAGATTGATGGGCCCTTAGCAAGATTGACAAAAAGAAGAAGAGAAAGGACACAAAT